>APFE031564202.1:59725-73729 GCA_000404065.3 Pinus taeda
GATGAAAATGAAGATTAAAGAGAATGTCACTTTTACTTTAAGAATTTAACATTACCATGAAATTTGAATAGCATATCAATACTAGGAGAGGGGAATGGACCCCAAATAGCATTTAACTAATTTAAAAAACACCTTGGAGTCCCCACCACTCAGCTAACAGTTAAAATTAAAAAAAAAAAAAAAATATGAAAAAAATCATTTTTTTGGGGTTACAGGCCGCATTCATTGACTCGGCCGAGTTATTACAGAATCGGCTGGGTTGACCGAGTCATGCAATAACTCGACCGAGTCAGTCATGACTCGGCCTCCCTGCCGGGTCACAAAAAATCCCTACGACTCAGATCAACTCGGCCGTCTCGGATTCGATTCGGCCGTGTTTCAAAACATTGGTCTCGGATGATCTTCTTGACTTTGACTTCACCCTTAGTGTACTTGTTCCTTGTAGTAGCCGATGCATTTGATGGAGGCTTCGTAATTCTACCCCTCACATAGTCCAACACTTCATGCTCTTCCAATGTCAAATCAAGAGACATCTTCCATCCGTGATAGTCAGATTTCTCACGGAGCTTGTCTTTGGCCGAGAAGTGCGATGAGAAACCCATGAAGCCTTTTTTATTTTTCCTCTTCTTATATGTCACATTGAGGATAAGTTGGGGGTGTAAAACACTATTTTACTTGCTGGCCGACCTTGACAAATTGTCAAAAAATACAAATAAATTCATATCTCCATGAATACATGTCGGAATCGGGTGATCGTTAGATCAATCCTACACCTCCCGATGAGAGGAATCCAAGAAAAATATCAACTTCCATAAATGAGGTGACCCACATGGAGTTTGGCCCTAGTTGCCAATTTTAACACATTCGCATTTCTGCTGGAAAATACCTCTAATTTGCTTCAGGTTTTCATATGCAGTTTTGCTCAAAAAGTCTTTTAGAAGCCTTTAAAGATGGTACAGGCTTGCTAGGCCTGCCTGAGGAATTTCTTTAGCCAGGCTTGCCAATGGCAGCCAAGCAATGATCTTGTTAATAAACTCCTTTTAGGCCTGACGACATTTCAGAGTTTCTCTTTTTTTACCGTGACAATGTTGTTACATACACAGTTTTGCTGGAATATTCTTTTATACAGAATGGATTTCAACCCTTTCTGACATTACAGTGGAATCCCTATAGCTGTAGGATGGATTAGTACTGAGATTTTATATACCGGCTATGCTATTGGCTGTCAACATTTTTGACATTAGAGCTCGTATAGACTAGATAGACGATAAAGGCCTACTTTTTTTCTGTAAATATGAAAGAATGTTTTTCAGAAAACAATGTGAAGGTGGGTAGGAAGGGATGCTTCCAATACCAAAGGGATTGTAAGTTTACTTTTCTGAAAATGCTGAAAAATGCATCTGTAGAATATACACATTTTATATCTAATAAAAAGTTTACTACATTTTTCCAAGGAATATTAATAAAAATTAAACAATATGCGAATACAAAAATATAACCTCCAGCTATAAATAAACGAAAATGAAAAATACAAAAAAATAGCCATGATACAATAGATATGTTGTGATTCATTCTCATTTAAGGAATGTTATCTACCACTACTTGTTTTACATATTTCAAAATTACCAAAGCTTCTGCTAGAAAAAAGTAACCAAGTTGTTAAGCAATATACAGAAATGAACATATAACTACATTTCGCTTGTGTATCTAACTAGAGCAATGGTGGATGGTTCCACAACACAAAACAACCTTCAAAGATGAGAAACTCAATAAAATGAGAACTTATAGCCCATGGCATGGCCATAAATTCTAACTAGAACAAAATAACCATGAATTTAATGAAAGATTTCACATAAAAGAATAATGATGACAGCAAAGTAGGACATTTCAAAACTTGAATTGACAAAAGCTTGTCAGAGTGTGATCGAAAAAGAAATTGCTCCACTCATAGAACAGTTGGTTGAGATATCAATACCTGTGTCAAATTGCCCACTTGGATATTGAACTTGTGAACAGTGTCTAGAACATCCTTTTTTGGTATCGTCCGCCCTAAAGATTCACAATTAGCATGCAACACATTAGACGTATGAAGGAGTTAAGCTTTAACGTTCAAATGTATTGAAATAAGACTATATACGACAATAGCACATAGGGATTCTCCCCTTCCGAATACTCAGAATTCCAAAATGATCTAATAATAAATAAAAATTGAATATCATCACTTTCATGTCGCATAATGAGACAAAATCGTGATCTTTTAAGTTCTAGCTTGGCTATGAGTGGAAAATGTTACATTTTGATGTTTATTACCCAAAGATCAACTCCACTGGGCAGTATTAATGGTGAAAGGAAGCATTCAAAAGTTTCGTCCAAGGTCCTGGATTTTGTTAAGTTCATGTTCCCTGATCTTTCGAATAAGTTGACTTAAGGCCGACTTTTGCACCGAGTTGACTCTCTATTTCGGAATCGCCAAGTTTTGGTCCAGTTCAAATCATGTTACTTTGCTTCTCTCCTTATCGCAAACAGGACTTCCTAAACTGACAACTTGATGACAATTCCAAAATAGACTAATTCATCGACAAGATCATGCCAACTCCAGGAAAAATGCCCATAAATCAAACTAACATAAGCTTCTCGCCCATACCGTTAATCTGCCATTCGGACCTATTCTGTCTGTCAATTTTCCGTGTAATAGTAATCGTCTCTCCTACAGAATTTCCGCGCAAGGAGATTTTTATCCATCCCGACTCTTCTCCTCGTTTCACATAGTCGCCAATATTCGATGCTCTCCCCAGTAACTGCGGCAAAAACCAGCATTTGTATTCAGAAAGACATCATATTCATTTTCCAGTGTTCACGTGGATTCTTAACAGAAATACCCTAGCACATTATATATACACACAAAACGAAGGAAATGTCAACCTGGGGTTCTCCGGCGAGACCTATAGCAATTGCACATACTAGAGAGCTTTTCCCCGTTCCGTTCGGACCAATTACAAGGTTGAGCCGTGACCCTGGCCTGGATTTTACGTGGCCGTAGGTCATGAAGTTATGCATCTCAATTTCGACTATGTTGCCCGGCAAATAATCATCTTCGCCCCTGGACCAATAAAACAACAGAGTGCGACAATTGACAAATGTAAAAATAATTGCGCTCTAGTTCCTTCATATAATAGATATTTCAGCTTTAAAACGCATTAAAACCTTCAGTGCATGCCCTGAAAGTTGCAGAGTGGATATTTCCAGAGGAAAGAAGATGGGGATTGTGGAGAATATACAATGCATACCTCTTGAATGATTTTCTGGGCCGTTTGGAAGGCGGCTGACTGTCCGTTCCCATTATTACATGCCCCACTGTTCGAGTAGCTTCAGCTTTTCCGCTATGCATGCAGGGCAGCGCGTACTCTGATTTTCGCACCTTCGCAATATAGAAAGAAAGAAACCTGCTCCCGTCTACCTTCGGAGGTAAGCCATTGTGCTACACAGTAGCTCAGTGCTACTAAATGAAAGCAAATCTTTCGACATAGCGGGAGCAGGGTGTTGGTGGAGGGTGTTTTGAGTTACTTCAGTGTTTTAGGCTGTCGTTTTGAGCTATTTCAAGATTTTCGGCGTTCAGTGCCGCGTGTAAAATATTTTTGCAGGGACCTCCGTTGGGTGCTTTTTGATCGACTTACTGCAAATTCGACGAGGGCACTCAACTAAACTCGAGGAGCCCATGGGTCCGAGCATCCTTTCATTTTATTCTGCGCGCGTTTTGAATGGAGTCGTTAAATCAACAAAACCCCGCTTTACAAATTTTGCGCGCGTTTTGAATGGAGTCGTTAAATCAACAAAACCCCGCTTTCCTTTATTCTAAGAAAATATTATTTTTTTTTAATAGTTGAATTTTGATTTTTTTGTTGTACTTTTATTAGCAATTAAATAAATTTTATTCCCATTAGTCATTTTTATATATTTTTGTTTTAATTGTGGTTAATGATAGGTGGAATGTTGGTTGGAAATTTTTTATATTCCTAAACTTTTATATAATTTAGTGTAAAAGAAACTATTAAGTACCAAAAAAATGAATTTTTCCACATTGAAAAGAATAGTAAATCTGTTTAAAAGTTCATTTTTTTATTTAATTTTTATTATATTGTTCTGTAATATAATGTAATGGGTATTGTTCTCGTGGAGAATTATAATGTAAAGGGTATTGTTTTGACTTTTACTTAGTTAAGTTAAACCTATTAAATTTGTTTTGATTTAAGAAGTTGAACTATATAAATAATTTTTTAATTGTTTATAAATTTTTTGATTAGTATTTATCTGAGTTACTATTAGTTGAGAGTTTGAACATTTTATTGTATAATATATAATAAATGGTTATATTGCAATCATTACTCTTTATTATTCTTGTCATGGTAGGATATAAGATATAACGCATTTGCAAATGTGTTGATTGTGAATTTTTTTTTTTAATTTGACTAAAAAATTAAAATGAAATGTGTAATGTTAACTTTATATCTAGAAATAATTTATTTTATCAAATTATATTAAATGTATTTTTTTAGACGATGATCAGTTATTGGTTATGTTAGGTGGTCGTGAAGGAGCCCTTGGCTCGAAAGCAGAGGTCAAATGGGGCTTTCGGCTACCATTTGATTTTTTGACAAGAAATCTATAAGGAACAAGGAGTTTTGTGTGGGAGACCTAGTATTGAAATGGGATAAGGCCCGTGAAGAGAAAGGTAAACACACCAAATTTCAATCTCTGTGGATTGGAACCTTTTTCATTCATGATAAGCTTGGCCACCATACTTATCATCCCCAATCCTTAGATGGTAAAATTGACTCCCTTCTCGTTAATGGCCAAAATTTCAAGCGTTATTTAAAAAAAAAAAAAAAAAAAAAAAAAAAAAAAGGGGCTGCATTTCGACCTATGTACATATTTCTTTCATGTTTTGTTTTCCTTTTTGTTTTGTCACGTATTTCATTTCCCTCTTTACTTTGTTTCGGTCCTTGTATGTAAATAAGACCTTGTGTGAAGGTGTTTTTTTTACGTTATGAGAAATGTGGCAAAAAAATTAAATGGCTTTGTGACATTCACCAATGCTTGGTTAATTTTTGGTCCCTCTTCTTTGTCTAGGTCTAACATTTTCAAGGTCAATAGTGTTTGAATGGAAAATATGATTCATTTAAACCAAAAGCTCTAACCATAGCCATGATGCTTGTATCTATTTTTGGGTATTAATTCCTTGACTTGGTATTATAATTGAATGGTGTTTTGGCCTACAGATCTAATCGAGTAGAGAAGGGAAATGAGAAAACTAAATTGAGCACATCAATTTTAGAGGTATATAAGAGTCTTTGCAAAAAAGGAACACCCTCTCTTTCTCTAAATAAGTCAAAATCCCTCTTCCACCTTGGCAATATAAGCACCGATAAAATGCCAATGAGCCTATTGAAAATAAAATAAAACAAGGGATGAAAGAAGAGAAAGACTTCTTTTGCAGAGAGGTGAAGCAAGAAACTTCATCGAGGTACTGAACATGCTAGTTTTTTTTTTTAACAAAGTCGGTTGCTATATTAGTGGCTGAAAAAAGAAGGGGAGTCCAAGCTCGTGAGGTACATTAGTTGTCGGTGACAGCTTGGATCAAGAGATTTACAAAATGGGGATATCTCCTTGATCCTTTTTCTACTACTACTGCATTTATCGGTAACTAGGCTACTATAGATTCTTACATATTGGGACATCCAAGATTGACACTTGCAAAACATTTTAATCTATGACTATGTGGCTGATTTGCCTTGCGGTGGATTCTTGTGGTTGCTGGTCCACTCCCTCCTGTTTGGCACTTGAGGAGCTGGTGGCTACATTGTTTTTCTTGTCCACATATACTGCAGGATGGAAATCGATTCTTCAGCGTGGTTGCATCGGTTTGAAAGCTGATTGAACTGTTCGTGGAGAGAGGCAACTCTGTGCAGGAAGAGATCTATTTCAGCTCTGTATTTCTCATTCAAAATACGATTCTGATATTCAAGCCTCGTTTCCAGGATCCTCTGCTGATTCTCCAGGATGCGTTATTGAGCTCTGACTTCTTCTAGCTTAGCCTACAAATCTGCACAGTGCAGACAGTCTTCGCTGCGGGCCATGAGGGCGACAGTAAGATGATGGGATGAGAAGCAAAAAAATACAAAGGCTAGGGGAAAGCACACTATGTTGCTAGGAGAGAGGACTGGGGCCGCCGCAGAGGTTCAAAGGGCCTAAAGACAACTGAGAGCGCAGAGAAAGGGCCGCTTTGAGGAGCGAAGATCCAGGGAAGTGGATAGATTCGGGGTAACAGGAGCGTAGGTGAGACTGATTGCGCAGTGAGTGGGGCGCTGATGAGTCTGCTTCTCAAGAGGATAAAGAAGCTGGGCAGATTGCGCGAGCAGACAACAAGATTTGGAGGGCAGGGCGCTTAAAAAGGAGAGATAAGGGGAGGGTCGAGGGGCGCAGAGAGACGCGGGAGAAGCTCCTGATGCGGGTAGCGAAACACCTGAGGGAGATAACAAGGAAATAAGGGCGAAGGAGGGCGAATATCAGACAGCTGGGGATGAGAAGATGATCACGGAAGAGGTAGGAGGAAGGAGTTAAAATAGTCAAATGCTGAGAGAGAATGAGCCAGGGAAGGAGCTGGCATTTCACGGGATACAAGCGGATCTGCAGAAAATTCTGGAGGAGCCTGGCGCCAGATCTTTTAATGGATATGTCAGCGTTTTTCTTGTGGTTGTCATAACTGCAGTTTATGACATGAATTACTTGATGCTGGGTTATGCTGCTGCAGAGGAGCGTCCTTTTGACAGCCCGAGGGTCACATTTTCCATCCGCGTTTTCAATCATTTTGGGTTGGGCACTGTTGATTTTGATAATAGTCATGGAATAGCTTGAAATACTTCTATAGAATTGCATCTAAGGGTACCTGTTGGTCTTCCGCACGCGTTGTTGGCCCTTTCATCCGCCTCCTTGTTTAGGCTGCGGAGAACATGGAAGTATTGAATGTCATCCAAATTCTGGTGGAGGAGTCGATTGCGGAGATTGACTTGTTGTAGCATAGTGTTGGGCGAGTTCTGATGATGAACCATTAGTTGGATTACTATTAAAGAGTCTCTAAATACCTTGACTTTTTAATTACCAGTTTACCTAGTTGGGTTAGACCCTGAAACAGAGCTAGAGCTTTGGCTCTGTTGTTTGACACCTTGCCTAAACTCCACTCGTAACTGAGAATGCTTTCCCCTTTATCATTAAGGATCAGACCCCCTGATCCAGCTATGCTTAGGTTTGATTTTGAAGCCCCATCGAAGAAAAGAGAGTAACAGTTGTTCCTTTGTATCCAGCTATTAAATTCTTGGTCTTTTAGTCTAATTTTCCAAGGTCTATCCTGTCCCTTGTTTGGTGTCTCCTTCTTGATACTTCCCTTAACATTATGCTGCCTTTCCAAAATGTAACTTATTATGGTTTGCTCCTCCACCGTGAAGTTTGCTGCATTAATTTTCCCTGTGGTGTTGATTGCAATCGCTTCCTGAGCAAGGCTTTTGGCTTTGTTACAAGTTGTTCGTACATTAGGACGCTTGTCTTGGAAGATTTTTTTGTTTCTTGCTAGCCAGATTCGCCACAGCAGAGTGTGGGGAAGAGTATCCCATACTCTTTTCACCAAGCTGCTCCTCTTTTCTTTCCAGGGACAGCATTTTTTCCAGGTATAAATTGCCTCAGCTATGTTGTGCTGAGGTTCCCAAGTTAGGTTGCCGAGAGAGGACGTTTTTCTCCAGCATTCAGCAGTGAAGGGGCACTCTATGAATAAGTGGTGCATTGTTTCTTCAGCATTGCAACAATTGGGGCATCTTGAAGGGCCATTGATTCCCCTTTTGTTTAAATTCTCTCCTATAAGAATTTTGCCCTTTAGAAGGAGCCATATGAAGAATTTGATCTTTGGGAGAGCTTTTATACGCCAAGCGATTTTCCAATGGTTCCACAAAGGCATCTGGAAGGTGTTGTTGCAGATGTGTTGATGGCCTGATTTTATAGTATAGTTTGATCCTGATGGATCCCAGCAGAAGCCATCCGTTCCCTCTTTTTTTGTAGGGGCTTTGCTATGAAGATGCTACTTTAGGAAACTGAGGTTGGGTTCTAATGTTGTAGGGATCTCTGGAAAAGTCCATCCCATCCAAGCGTGGGTATGGGCGTCCCAGTTGAAGATTTGATCTAAGTTATGAATGCCTCTGCTATTGAAATAATTGATAATTGGAGTAGCTTCTTGATGCGTGTTCAAGGGTTGAAGCCCCATGATTTTGCCTATTCCAATATTGTTGTTGTTTCCCCCACCTGGAACTTTCGAAATATTTTGCTTAAGAATAGGAAGAGCTTTCTTGCATAGCCTCCAGATTTTAGTAGATTCTTTGTTGGGCATATTGGAATCAAGGAGATGTTGCCTGGGGAAGTTGAGGTATTTGATCTCCAACACCTTTTTACATGTTGTGGGTCCCGTTATTAACCTCCAAACCATTTTCACACCAAAAGCTAAATTTAAGATTTTTGGGGATTTGATGCCAAGTCCTCCTCTGTCTTGAGATTAGATGACATGCTTCCAACTTACCAAGTTGAACCTGGTCTTGTCATTCTTTCCCCCTTGCCAGAGAAAGTGGCGAAGAGCGATTTCCAATTTATGATGAAAAATGGCGGGGGCCTAATATAAAGAGAAGTGATAAAGAGGAAGAGAAGTGATACCTAATTTTAGGAGGATGAGTCTGCCTGCAGGATTGAGCCACATTGTTCCCCATTGCTGCACTTTTCTTTTAACTTTGTCGATGGTCTCGTTCCAAGTTTCTGCCTTCATAGGCCCCAGACTCACTGGCATGCCCAAGTAGGAAAAGTGATTCCAATCAAGGTTGCACGTGACACCAAAGATGCTAGCAATGCTATGGGCAGTTTGGTTTGTTATATTCCATCTGTAGACACAGCTTTTATGGTAGTTTACTGCCCCTCCAGAATACCCCATATATTGATCTAGCAGATTCTTAAACCGTCTTGCAATAGTAGTGGAGGCACCCCCAATAAGTAATGTGTCATCTGCAAACTGAGAATGGTTAATATTTTTGACTTCATTTCCAAATTTGATTCTTGTTATTAGTCCCACTCTTCTGTTGTGGTCCAAGGCTTGGCTGAATGATTCTGCCATGAGAATGAATAGATAGGGGGAGAGAGGGCAGCCTTGTCTGAGGCCCCGAGAGGATTGGAAGGATTCACCAGGACGACCGTTGACCAGAGGGGAGATCCATGGTCCAAAAATACAGGCAACAATAATATTAATGAAGGGAGTTTCAAAGCCCATTTTTTTTTAAACTGCAAACAAGAAGGAGCGCCTTACTCTATCCAAGGCGTTTGCTAAGTCAAGTTTTAACACAAATCCTTTCTCTTGCTTGGATAGGCTCGAGTGGATGGCTTCTTGAACGAGAAGGATGGAGTCATGGATGTGTCTGTTGGACATAAACCCCCCTTGATTTTCAGATATCAGGTAGGGGAGAAGGGGCTTGAGTCTCATAGCTAAGATTTTGGTAAGAATTTTGTAAGAGGAGTTGCAGAGGGATATGGGCCGAAACCTGGAGAAAGAGGTGGGCCTATTCTCCTTGGGAATGAGAGCAAGAAAAGTGGAATTAGTGAATCCTCCAAGTTTCCCTTTTCTTTGCACCCATCTAATCATCTTTGCCAGATCTTTCTTAATCAGGTTCCAAAATTCCCTATAGAAGTAGATGGGAAATCCGTCAGGCCCAGGGGCCTTGTCTGGATGCAGAGTCCAGATTGATCTTTTGATTTCCTCTTCGTCGATTTCACTGTTTAGAATATCGTTCATCTCTTTAGTGACGCCCTTGGGTAAGTACTGGAGCAAGTCTGAATAATCTTCTATCCCTTTGAGTTCAGTAAGGAGGTCGCTGTAATGTTTAGAGGCAGCCTTCTTTATGGCCTCTTGATTGCTGTGTCTATTTCCTTCATTGTCCATGATTGTATTTACATTATTTCTGAGCTTTCGAGCAGTGGCCTGTTTATGGAAATAAGCTGTATTTTTATCTCCCCCTTGTAACGATAATTGCTTGGATTTAATTCGCCACTTGATTTCTTCCTCCCTATTGATGTGGGTTAACTGTTCATGCAGTGCGTTCTCATGTTCTTTGTATTGTTGAGAAAGACCTTGCTCTTCTATCTTTGTTTGCACTTCTTCTAGATCTTTTTTAACTCTCTTTTTAATCTCCTCGGGTTCCTGATAGCTATCTCTGGCCCAGTCTTTTAGTGCCTTCTTGACTTTTTTTTAATTTGGTCTCCCATATGAAGCTTGGCGAACCCTCCACATGCTGTCTCCAGGCTTCCTCAACAATCGCTCTGGCTGTAGGATTTCGATTCCAGAGAGGGCTGAATTTAAAGGGAATCGGACCAAGAGGGCGATGGGTCTCCAGAGTTAAGGTGATAGGGTAGTGGTCGGAGGCAGAAGTGCTGAGGATATTGGTGTAACCAACAGAAAAGATTGTGAGGAATGATATATTGACCAGAAACCTGTCAAGACGTTCCATAATATTGCCACTTCCAATTCTTCGGTTGCTCTAGGTGTATCTGCGGTTTTTAGGAATGATATCCACTAATTCATTCTCCTGAATAATGGCTTCCAGATGGCCTCTGTAAGGGTCAGGAGCAAAGTTTCCTCCTCTTTTTTCGTTGGCATGCAAGACCAGATTAAAGTCTCCAGCGACTATAAGATTTATAGTGCTTTCTCCTTTGATACTTGTCTTCAAGTTGCCCCAACAAATTTCCTTCTCTTTGTAATGATTGGGTACATAAACATTGTATATGACTACATTTCTATCACCTGTTCTGCTTTCAAGATTAGTTCTGATCCAGTTCTGGTTGATAAGTTCAAAGTTGCAGATCCATTTATTGTTGTCCCAGATGGTGACTATCCCTCCAGAGGCTCCTCTGGAGCCACTAATGCTTCCTAAGTATTGCTTCTGTTGGTCTATGATTTTTTCATTTCTTGTTGATCTTGTTTTGTTTCTTGTATCAGCATTATTTCAGGCTTCTCGCTGTGGAGTAAATCTCAGAGGGCTGCTATTTTTGAGGGGTGCCCCAATCCCCTGCTGTTCCATGAAAGGATTTTCATCATGATGCATTGGGTGTGCGGAGAGGTGCTCACCTCTCTTGATCTTTGCCAATAGCCTCTTTCTCTTGGTGTCCAATGATGAAGGATTCAATTGGAGTTTGAGTGCCCATAGCAATGTCCTTCTGGGCATTCTCATCTCTGTGTTGCTTGGCGGATTTCCTGCCAGGTCCCGGTTTCTTATACGTATCACTTGATACTCCATGTTCTTTTGAGGATCTCCTGGTGGTTCTTGAGGAAGGGGCCTCAAGGGAGGGTTGAGAAGAGGAGATCGGAGGCAGATGGGAATCAGAGGGCTCTAAGGCGGGGTTGTCAGGGATGGGATCATCAGTGGAAAGGATAAGAAAGGGGTTGGAGGAGGAGGGGATAGGCGGATCTTGAGAGAGGCCAGAGGGGAAGGGAGAAGGGGAGGGGGGGCGCTGGGTGGAAGGACCAGGGATGTCAGAGTTCAAAGCAGGTTTGGAGAGGGGGACAAATTTCTTCCTTTTGACAGGCTCCCAATGTCAATCTTGCTCTTCATTATCAACGTTAACAATTTTAGTGCATATATTCGCAAAATGTCCGTATTCGTGACATACCTTGCACTTGAATGGTATCTGCTCATAGTCCAGCTGCTGAATATGGCTCCAGTCGTCCACTTTTAGCTTTATTGCTTCAGGTAGTCCTCTTCCTAGATCCACCTCGACACAGATCCTTGCACAGGCTTGCATGTTGTCCTTGGGCTCGCTTCTGTCAATGTATTTGCCAATAGCGTTCCCTATTGCCCTAACCCATTCGTCTCCCCAGCAGTGAAGCGGGAGGTGGGGGAGACGAACCCAAACTGGAACAGCATTGGGGATGTCCAGATCTGGATCGAAATCAGGGGTCCATTTGTTAAGATAGAAGCCTCTGGAATCCATAAAATAAGGCCCGTTTCTGAAGATCAGATCCTTGTCTGCTTTGGATTCGAAGTGAAATGTATAATAGCCTTTTCCACAGAATCTTATTGATATTTTTCCCGGAATCTTGTCCGACCAGTTTAGTTCTACCCATCTTTGCACCGTTCTTGGCAATGGCCATAGACCAGTAAATTGCCCGATGAGTCCTTTCTCAGCCAAGGAAAGTGCTGCCATGCGAGGAAGAGTTGGAGGAAGCTGAACTTCCTGAAGAATGTCAAGTTTCTTAACGAATTTCGAGATTGCAGGTCTGGGGCGCAAAGGAGGGAGAGATTTTACCAGATCTGAAAAGGCTTTCTCAGGATCCTCCTCAGATGAATCCGGGGGGCAATGGCTGAGGCCAAGGCCCAGATCGCTGCGCTGCTGGGGTCGATCCGTGGGCTTGCTCAAGGGGCGCGTGCTGCTCCCAATCGCCAGTTGTCGACTGTGGTACTGAACAGGCTAGTTAGCGGCGAAGCAATTCTTGTGTTTCCTGAAAGTGACTCTGTCAGGGTACTGAACAAGCATGTTAGTAGTGGAGCAAGACCAAATATGTAACTAAAACTTTGATCATTCTAAACTTGTAAATATACATTATCCTTCTCCCCAATTGAAACAATTATGAATGATTAGCCTTGTAATTGTGTTTGAGCTGAGAAAGGGAATAAGGGAGACTACAATATAACTAGGATAAATGGGGAAGTTATGGTAACCCACACGGTAAATCAATACTTCCTAAAAGACTAGACTATGGGTATAAAGCGAGATGTAAACAAAGAAGTCAATGTTCTTCTAGTGAATCTCCAAGGGTTGTCGCTACTACAACACCCTCCAAATTTTGGCCTACATCCAAATTTTGGAGCCTCCCTTTGATCATGTGAACTATAGTTTTTGTTAAACAGACATGGGGAGCGAGAAAGATATGAATGATAAAGCATGCATTGCATTTTTATTAACAATAGATGTACATTTATAGTACAATATGGTGACCGTTGGGATTCACATCCCAAGGTCCCTTGGACTACTTAGTCTGTTTAGCTTCCACACTAACCCATTTAGGATTAGGTGTCCAACATTCCCCCCCTTAATCCGAAGGGTTATGTATGAGTCCAAGAAGAGAGCTGTAATACAAAATGTGCAAATATGCATGGCAACACTAGGATGAGTGTGTCCTATGAAATGTTGGTATAAAGGGCGGTGGTTTAAGGATGACCACCAACACTGGAACACTTAGTGCAGTTCCCGGAACTCTTCCAAAACTCGCAAGAAGCTGAAGTCTTCTGCTAGAGGAAGTGATCCTATTGTTTTAAAGAGGGAAACCTTCAACCATAAAAGGGAGGTCTCACCCCGCATAAAAGGTAAAACTTCAACCTGAAAAGGGAAGTCTCAACCTGTGATGGTTTAAGGATGACCAACAACTCTGGAATGCTTAATGCAATTCCTGGAACTCTTCCAAAACTGGCAAGAAGCTGGAGTCTTCTGCTAGAGGAAGTGTTCTCAATTTTGTTCGCGGAACTCTTCCAAAACTGGCAAGAATCTGAAGTCTTCTGCTAGAGGAAGTGTCCCATATCGCCAACTGAAGGCATGTTCAGGCATCTTTGTCTCTGGCTACAACTCTGAAACTGGTGTGGTAAGTTGTGGCTCAGGCTCGCTTGATGTGGCTTTGAAGCTTGTAGATGACCATCATTTTCCCCCCTGTCAGATACAAGGTGAGAAGATGGATAAAACTCAACTGCAAGACTTTTCAATACTCTGGAATAAGTTCTGACATGTGTTTGGAATATCTTCTTGGTTGTTGATGCCCATTGCCAAGAAGCGATCCATCCTAGATGAATCTTTGTTCTTGCAGGGCGTTTGTTTCTAAAGCATCTGTTTGAAGAATGATTGGTTTTATGACAGTGCTTACATGGATGAAGATCAAAACAGTGA
>APFE031564202.1:73749-85978 GCA_000404065.3 Pinus taeda
TCTTTCAGATGGCCAACTCGATCACAGTGTTGGCATTTCACGATATGTTGTTGTTGTTGTTGTTGTGGAAGAGGAGCAGAGTCTGGAACAGCTGAACCTAAACTATCATGAGGAGCAGGTGAACTGTCATGAATGAAACCAGCACTCTAAAACTGAATGGGCTTGGCGTAGTCTGGAATATGAAAGGACAAGTCCTTGTCATATCCAAGATCGGTTCTGTGCTTGTTGTGGACAAGCTGTTCCCAAGGTCTGATGATGGGCTTGGGAAGTGCAGACTGAGTTTCTGCATCTGCATGTACAACTGCTGCATTATTAACTTGTTGCTGATGGGTGGTTGTCTCAATGTTCTGAACAAAAATAGGTTCAGAATGACTTCTCTATTTTAATTCTTCTTGCTGTAGCTGTGATTCAAGCTGCAAAAAATCAATATTTTCCTGTGCATTTTGTAGACATGTCTGAATTTCTGAAAGAGATCCTTTGTTGATTTGTAATGTGTCATCAATAGTAGATTGTATAAGAGTTTTCATGAACTCTAATACTTCACTGATTCTGGCCATTTTTCTTCAATGTCACTTAAAAAAACACAACTGAGGCAACAACAACAGAAAAATAATATTGCACTCTTACTACAAGATCTTGTAAGGGCTTGTCAAGTGGCAACAATGTAGTGAAAATGGTTGATGGAGCAAGACCTGAGTAAGCTGGATGTTACCAAGTTGCATTCACTTTCTCCAGAGGTCATTTCTCGTCAAGCAATGCAAAAAAAATATAAATGTGAAGATGAGCGCTGTCCTCAACTTCAAACTTCAGAGCATCTGGCTGCTATGAAAATCATGCAAAATCTCTACAAGAAACTGCTCCAAGAATGACTTCCAAAAATGTCTTCAAAAATGCTTCAAATTCACTTCATAATGCCGATCAAGGATCCACCAAAGTCTATTCCAAACCTCTTCACAAACGTCTCTACGGATTCTTCAAAAATCACTTCACTTAGAGGTTGTTTCAAATTGTTCCATGGACAACACCAAATCTGCTTCGAGGTGGCTTCAATACTGCTCTCAGAACTTATACATGTGCTTGAAGGTAACGCTGTCTGTTTGGAAAACATTCTTCAAATACAATACCCAATTCATTCTTAGCTGTGGAGAGGTAATACGCCCGTGCTCCACCAAGACAGAGAACTTCTGCTCGGATTATATCCCCAAGGCGAAATGATGTGTACATATCAACCTTGTCAATCTATGTTGCTCGAACATTCTGTTGTCTCACAGTACCTGTAAACCTTTCTTTCACTGCCCTTGTCCCAACGCAAATAATATTAGTCAAAACGTAATGAATCAACACATCAACACTAGAGATTTGGTAAGGCATAAATTATTCATATAAACCAAGTGTATACCAACACATGAACTAATGTAACATAATCACTCAAATCAGAGCATCGAATGCAATGATATTTTCATCCTCAAAATAAAGTTGTTCTAAGTGGTGCGTAGTGCCAATTGGGAGTTCGTAGAGCTTGTACATCCCCTAAAGTCATCACATCACAGCGTTGTTGTCATTGGTTCACTGGTTCACAGGACAACAAATTTCTTCAAATGGCAGCGAAGAAGCAAAGTCTGGGGCACGATTAACCATAAAAAATTGATGTGTAATCCAAGTGTCCTGCTGGCTTTTATTATGTCTATTAATCTCTGAGGCAATCGAAGCATTAACCATCATAAAACAATCGAAGAGCTTGCTGCTTACTGTCTTTGATTGGCTGAGATTGTTAATGTCGTTGGAAGACCTGGAGCGGGATTCGATCGTTTGATTTGCTCAAGGCAACCAACAGGTGAGCTTTATGTATATCGCATATATCAGAGATATCAGGATATAATAGAGATACCTGAATTCCAACATATAACTTTCCCACTGAATCAATTTTTACTCGACATCGAATACATACCGCGGCCAACTTTTGCGCAGGTGGGCAACATACTCTATTTCTTTGGGTCATTTCCTTACACACAACGTGCTTGGTTTTTTTTTTGACATGAGTACCCAAGTCTGGAACAATGGCATTGTTGAAGCTCACTATTGGGGCAGTCTAAATGTTGAGAGAAATGTGGTGCTTGTAGCTTACGATCTCACACATTTCGACATACTGAGATATGATTCATCAAATGAGCGATGGATTAGAGCTACATGGACGTTACCACGCTGGGTATTATCATGCGTTGGGCTTCAACACTTTTGATATAAATGGCGGAATAACAAGACAGTAAGTGCGGAATAACAAGACAGTCGTGCAGGTTGTGGCTCAGGTTGTCATTCATTTGAAACGCATTAACAAGACAGTAAGTGCGGAATAACAAGACAGTCGTGCATGTTATGGCTCAGGTTGTCATTCATTTGAAACGCATTAACAAGACAGTAAGTGCGAAATAACAAGACAGTCGTGCAGGTTGTGGCTCAGGTTGTCATTCATTTGAAACACATTAACAAGACAGTGATTCATTTGAAACAACGGCAGCCATGTGTACAAATACTCAAAGCAGCAAACGTATTTCGGGCAGCATGAAAAACAGTTATGTTACCAGTAGCATGTCGATTCAACAATGGCGATTCTTCTGCCTTCTGCTCTGGATCAAGTAATCATTCACCAAATTAATTCTTCAGAGGACAGAGGCGTGGACGACAGTGCTCAGGAGCGTCAGGTAAACCAGTGAAAGAATGTGCTTCTGTACCACCTCCACCCACTGACTTATCCGCAATGTGACCACTAACGGAAAAAACAGGTATCATTAAAGCATGGACGACGTTGCTCGCCATGCAATGGGTAGGCATGCTTCGTGGATGATTATGGTCTTTCCACGATCTGTAAATTGCTCGACGTCCCTGTCCTGGCCTCTGCTAAGTTTTGTATAAACTCTGCTCGTTGTTTAAATTCTCTACTCCAGAAAACTGATTCTGGTTTTCCCGAGAGTTCTATTATTGATTGACCCTGTTGGCTCGTTTGCTCAAGGGGTGGATCCTCTTCTTTAAGGGCGAAAATGGCACAACCCAGGGCTTTATTCAGGGATGACAAGTCTTTATACGAGTGGCTAACCGACTCGAATTGCGGGAGTGTAGAACAACGTGCCACAATTGTAAGCAAGAAGAAATTCAGTGGACGGCGTAGACGTGGATCATCTGGTTGAGATGTTGAAGAGGAAAATCAAAATACAGAGGCACAGCAACGGTTACGCCAACTTTTGCAGATCAGTAACCGCCGGTATTGTAGATGGGTAAATGATCGCCTCCTCAGGGAACTTGCTCCTCCATTAGATGTAGAAGAAATAGGGGTTTTTTTTTTTTTTTTGCACACCTCCTTGGGGTGAAAAGGATGCCTTGACACCACTTGAGCGAATTACAGGGGCAGGAAATGATTGTGTCAGGACAGAGGCAGTGCAACGCTGGACAGACAGAGGCAGAGCAGCTTGGATAGCGCTGGTCAGGGAATAATTCACAGAGAATAATGGACAGTGCTTCTTTCAGGAACGTTTATGGGCAGTGAGGTAGAGAAACGTTCAAGTGAATATGGCAGAAATAAACTGCACAGAAAGGCCATAAACAAATGGCTCAAATTAATTATGCAGGGCAGGAATACGCCTGCTCTGATACCATGTTAAACAGACATGGGGAGCGAGAAAGATATGAATGATAAAGCATGCATTGCATTTTTGTTAACAATAGATGTACATTTATAGTACAATATGGTGACCGTTGGGATTCACATCCCAAGGTCCCTTGGACTACTTAGTCTATTTAGCTTCCACACTAACCCATTTAGGATTAGGTGTCCAACAGTTTCTAGTTGTTAGAGTGATTCTACACTTGTTTTCTAAGTTTTCAAGTCCCTTTCTATAAGAATCCCAAGTGTCATTCTTTGTGAAAGGCGGATTTTGCACATCTTTAAGAGGTGGCTCCAACACATTCCTTTGCATTAGTGGATCCTATCTATCATGGGTACATCAGCTAGAGTTATTCCTAAGGCATTTTGCACTTTTTCTTTGCAATCGACACTTATATTGTTGGGTGTGTGTTATATTCTTTCCACGAGGCGATATTCATCCCTGTTCATTGTGCCAAGCATAGTAGGGGGTGGTAGCCCCCTTGTACGTGGTCTTGGGCAACGCCCCGAGATTATTTTTTTGTTTGACCCTATATTAGGTGGGCAAACCTACCTATGGTTTTGTGCATGGGTTTTGCACATGGTTTTGGGCATGATGGTTTTCTGCCCATGGTATTTTGTAGATATGGTCAAGTGAACTACAGTTATGTTCTAATCTAGGGTTAATGGATTGGGATTTATGAATGCTTTGACATGTATATATGTATTGCAACATTGAAAGGAATACACTGAAAAATAAATCTAGTAGTCCCAATTTTGGGATCCAGGGGAAAATATCTATGTATTTGCTTTGTGTCTCTCTCCATTGAATATTTTCGGTTTTTAAGAATTCATTTGTAGGTAATTTATGTACAGGGTTAAAACCTACATTTGGTATCAGATGTAACAACCCGAGTGAAAATTCCATGTAATAAAAGTTAAAAACAATAACCATGATCGATGTGACACTTATTCTAAGCTGAATGTTGGGCAAGACATCCTAGGGGGTGTTCATTTGGTTGTATATGGCTAAGGAAATTGGCAAAGTCAATGGGTAAGGCTTGGAAAGGCAAAATGGCATTTTTGACACATTTATTTATGAAAATAATGGAAATTAGGAGAAAATGGAGGTGAAACGTCACAAGTTGCATGTGAGGAGGAAAATGGCGGAAAATAATGGAAAATGAAGAAAATAGAGGCCTCATTCATAAAAAGGCTTATGAGGAACATGTTGAAAATAACAACAAGAAATGCTAAAAATAGAAGTGTTAAAAATAGCACTACTATAAATAGTAGTTTGGGTGCTAGTGCTGGATTGAGCAACAGGGATTGAAAAATGGAAGTGCTAAAAATAGAATTGTTATTTTTAGCAGTTCAAGATGGATTCCAATTATAGTCAGTCCCTGGACTAAAATAGGAAGTAAAATTCGAATTTGAACTTAACGGCTATTTGAAAATAAATTAATTAATTCACCATGAGTTAATTAGTTGTGAAAAAATCAAATATGAAGTTTGTGTGAGGACATGCAACAATTTCTCCATTAATTGAGGAATTTATCCATCAGTTAAAGAGATAAGGATGAGTTCTAATTTGAGTTGTAATTAGTTGGTTCAGTTAACTGAGTCAAGTCCAATTAGATTGATTTAAACAGTTTGTTTAAATTAATGTGAGTTCAGTTAGTTAATGCATGTTTGCATATAACTGCTGCACTTTAGATAACTGAATATTCTCTCATGAATAACTCATGCATGTCAGTTCAGACAGAGACCCAGTTGAGATCAGAGGAGGGATAGTGTACTATCATTTGGATGGATTTTTCCTATAAAGGAAGCTCATCCAAGGAGAAGGAGTTATCTCCTTGAGGATTGCGCAGTTAGATCAGAGGTTAATGAGTGTGTGAAGAGGCCGATTCACATAAGTGGCTGCACTGGACCCCAAGGAAAATTGCACAAAGAAATAGGAGGCTTCGAGGGTAGAGGAGAAGGTTTAAGAGAGGCCTTTGACTGTCATGAGCAGCAGAGGGATTGCAGAGAGAGCAGGATAGCTTGTGAGCTGATTCTTTTTGTAATCCAGAGTATATTCCACTTGTATGATAATACGGAGATTGGGGTTTTAGGTTGAGGCTTTCCCCGGGTTATTTCTTCTGTGTTATGTGTGATTGATTTCTCCTTATCAGTTATATGTGTTCAATTGATCTTTTTCAATTCGATTAAGCTTCCACAAAGTTTGTTGTAGAAGTAGACCTTGTATTTTCTTTAGCATATTACATTATCAGGTTATCTGCAGTGGGAATTTCTACATGGTATCGGAGCAAAGGTGATCAAAGCGATGAACAATATACTAGAGGAGATTTTGAAGTTTCGAGTTTTGGGCCGTGAGATTTCAGAGCAGATCTGGAAATTTTTGTGCAAAATTTTCAGAAACAAATAGAAGATCTAGATTCCTTGCGGAAAAATACCCAAAAAAAAAAGTCAGCTGAATTGGAGTTCGGATGATGGAGATATCGCTGATTTAAAATCAGCTATTTTTCCTGAAAATTTCGTGACGGCGGGAAAGTGGAAATAGATTGGTGTGCTAGCCGAGAACATGTATGCACTTGAGGTACAAGATGCATGCAAAGCCTTGAGGAGCAAGGAAAAGGTTAGATACTTGGTGGTTGAGAGGGAGAGTAAATTACCTCTCAACATGCAGTGCCAGAAGAAGTCTCAGAGAATTGTGGAGGAGCCACGATTGGTGAAGCAGCTTCGGGAGGCTATGGAGCAGCCACAACTAGAGAAGCTAAGAGGAGATCGAGTAGAGACATCTACTCATGCAGAGACCTCCATTAGGGGGAATTTCAAGCTAGGTGGGCAAAGGGATCACATGCATCCATACCTCCAGGTAGGAGGTGGGGCGATGTGGAGTGATCGTCCCAAGAAGGTTTGAATAGGGGCAGGATCCTTGAGGTACCCAACCTCTTTGATTCAACTTTGCTACAGAAGCCCCGATGAGGAGTAGCGGGATTGGTTGAGTGGGTACAGACAGATGCGAATGGAGCGACAAAGAAAGCTAAAGTGTAGGAGTCCCAGGACTGTGTAGAGCTAGCAGGTTGCAACAATGCGAGGCACAGGAGTGTTGCACCAATGCAAGATGGCAAAGAGAAGTGTGCAACGGTGCGAGATGCATGGAGTGTTGCAGCAACTCAAAGGTCAGAGAGGGAGCACTTGTTAGCAGCAGTCAGAGCTTCAACATCAGAGTATATTTCTAGCCCAACAGAGAGGTCAGTGGGGTTTTTTTGTTTCTAGAGTTGCTGGAGCAACCACACTTGGTAGAAGTGTTGCATGCAGAACATTCCGAAGGTACAGGATCGGGTTCGAGTTGAATGTCTTTCTTGTTGAGAGGGAGTGTTGAAAATAGCAACAAGAAATGCTAAAATAGAAGTGCTAAAAATAGCACTACTATAAATAGCAGGTTGGGTACCAGTGCTGGATTGAGCAACAAGGAATGAAAAATGGAAGTGCTAAAAATAGAATTGTTATTTTTAGTAGTTCAGGATGGATTTCAATTTTAGTCAGTCCCTAGACTAAAATAGGAGGCTTGGAGGGCAGAGGAGAAGGTTTGAGAGAGGCCTTTGACTGTCTATGTGCAGCAGAGGGATTACAGAGAGAGCAGGATAACTTGTGAGCTGATTCTTTTTGTAATTCGGACTATATTTCCACTTGTATGATAATACAGAGATTGGGGTTTTAGGCTGAGGCTTTCCACGGGTTATTTATTCTGTGTTATGTGTGGTTGATTTCTCCTTATCAGTTATATGTGTTCAATTGATCTTGCTCAATTCGATTAAGCTTCCATAAAGTTTGTTGTAGAAGTAGATCTTGTATTTTGCTTTAGTATATTGCATTATCAGGTGATCTACAGTGGGAATTTCTACAGAACAGTTGGTAACCTTTTGTCAGTTCAGTGTTGGAGCTCTCTCTCATTATTCTCTCTCTCATTCTCTTGGATACTTAGAGTTTTCTTGGAGCACTCTTGGAGGATGTGGCATACTTGGATTCTTGGAGCAAGAAAGCAAAGGAAAGGCAAGAAAGTGCAAGGAGGCATCGAGATCAACAACTACATTAGATTTTCTTGCAGGTATCGAGTTGCATGTGTGATTTCTTCACTAGTTTTGGCATGCATGGCATATGCATGTGGTTTCTTAGTTGTGATCTGTCATTGGCATGGGGATTTCCTAGATCGACAATGGATTGCATAGCCTTCGCATTTCTTGGATAGCCATGATGATTGTGGGTTTACTTTCATTGTTTGTTTCTGGTTGTTCTCATGTTTCCTTAGCTTGGGTTAAGTTATTAGTCTTGGAAGCCCTGGCTGAACAAACACTCTGGAAGCCCTGTAACAGCTTGGGTTGAGTTACTAGTCCTGGAAGCCTTGGTTGGAAAAACACTATGGAAGCCCTTGGTGGGTTGATTTACTAATCCTAGAAGCATTGGTTGGACAAATGATTTGGAAGCCCTGTATAAGTTGTGGGTTGAGTTACTAGTTCTGGAAGCCTTGGTTGGACAAATGCTCTGGAAGACATGGATGGAGACCAATCTAATGATGGTTTTGTGATGTCTGACCATGAGGTGGAATCACTATTTTATGGGTTGAGGTGGATGGCCTCTGGAAACCCTGAATGAGTTTTGATTGATGTGTTCTATGAGATCTCACATTCATGCTTGGAATACGGCATGAGGGTGAATGGCTGAAGAGAGATATGGCTTAGCCATTCTACGGTCAAGTGAAACGTGGAAGTCCCATCCCGAGTTTGGATTTTGCATCATTAATGAAAGGTTATTTATCCTTGTATTTCTATGAGAATTTTGATGGATTATATGTGGTCTATATGACTATACTTTCATGAGCATTTTCTGTTGCTATTATGTTGGTTATGTATGTGTTTTATGACAACAACCGTGTGTGGCTCTCATCATGTTTTTACTTATAATTGAATGATCAATTTCTATGACCCAATGGATGGAATGACAGTTGATGTATTGAGGCATCAATGGTTCTTGGTGATTCTCAGCTAAGTATGAGATCCATATGCTCATAATTGTGAATTACACCTGTAGATTAAACATTTGCAATATGTTTGACGAAATTCCTGTCATGGCTAGTAGGGGTCCAGTCAAGGTCTTGAACAAGTATTTTCTTTAGTACTATCATTTCCACCTTATCTTACTGATTTGAAGAGATCGATCAATTCTGGGCTCTGACCCTGAAAAAGTGGCTTAAATCCCGGGGTCGATGGCACAGCACTGACAATTCTGGTCCACAGTTGTTGGCAGACAGGCCTGTGAGAGCGACTTTAGGTTGTTGGTCGCTCCCCTGCCCATAGCATGAGAGCGACTATGGGCCAAGAGACCTAAAACAACAGTGGGGCCTAGGGACAAGTTGTCTGAGTGGCTAACTTGTCCGATGAGGGTTCTATTGATGATGTTGGATGTCTGTATGGTGTCTTTCCATCCATTCCACTTCCTTAATATGACTTAGGAAGTCGAATCATATCATAGTGGCCTCTCGTTGCATGTTTACCCTGGCTAGCAGTTGCTTGGGTAGATGTAAGAGGAGTGTGTTATAGAGTGGTATCAGAGCATGGTTCACCCCTCGAACTGGATGGGCTATGTGTTGGTCATGCATGCATGTCGGTTGCATGTATGTCTCTCACACTTGCATTCCATATGTTGTTACAATTTCCTGGTGTTGATCATTGTTGTGGTGATGTCGTCATGTGGAACTCAGCGTGCTTTTGTGGGATGCATCGTTGTGGGTATATGATGGTTATGTGTTGTTATATATCGCTTACATGTATCATGTGGTTGCTTGGTTACATTCTTGTATGTTTGGTCATATGTATCATTCTTGTTTATTGGGTTACATGATGCTACATACGAGCGTTGTTCATTTATGCTTGATTATATGCGTTATATGTGGGAATGGCCCGTACTTGTGTTTGAGTGCTATCCGCATGTAGGTTGGTGTATTGTCTACACTGTGGTTGTGCATGGTCCACATTCAATGGTACGGTTACGTCATTATGGATAAGGTGTCATGGTATGCATGGTTATGTAATACTTATACATTTTCATGTTTTCATCTGGTCAAGTATATCGTGATGTAGTGGATGTTGTCATGCATAAGGTTGTAGTGTGTGTTGTGTTAAGGTCATGCATTGGTGACCATACCCTAGCTAGAATGACAATTGCATCGTTATATGCTTATATACCATTCTTATATATTGTTATGATTATGCTATACATGTATCATGCTGATTTGTTGATCTTGCAGACAAGGTATCCTCCAAGAGTTATACTAAGGTACGTTGGTTTATTGTGATTTGGTTTAGCTAACATGATATACATTGTAGGAAGAAACATCAAATGGCTAGAAAGATGGTTGACTATATAGACTCTCCCTATGAATCAGAAGAGCAGTTTGGTGTTGGTAACTCTTCTGATTTGGCAATGAGACTAAGAAGCTTAAAGGAAGAGATAAGGAGTTGTAAAGAAGATAATGACAAAATCATACAATCATAGAAAAAGCTAGCAGAGGTAAATGTAGTCATACTTCAGAGCTTTTCGGATTTCAAGCGACAGTTGCTGCTTCAGACTATTCGTGAGTGGGAGAACAAAAATAATGGGGCATATGGCAGTCAAATCTGGGATGGAAAATTGTTGGACACTCCAAAGAGGAGAAGGGATAGACACAGGTATGATTCTAGTTCTGATTCGGATAGGCACTATGATCGTCACCATTATCATCCTTACAGGAGGAGTGATAAGGGATACTTTCCGGATGAGTTTAAGAAAGCAAAACCACCTACTTTTGATGGGGAAATGAAGAAAAAAATCGGATGCAACGCCTTGGTTACTCGGTATGAAGAAGTTCTTCAGGTTGCATGACTACTTAGAGAACATGAAAGCTAGAGTGGCTACTTTTAGTCTTAAAGGTAAAGCAGACATTTGGTGGGAAGATGTGAAGAATGTAAGGGGCATAAATGAGGAAGATCTGACTTGGAGTGAATTTGAGCAGCTATTCAAGAAAAAGTACCTGTCGGAGAGATACTTTGATGACAAGGAAAAATAATTCTATAAACTAAAGATGGGATCCATGACAGATGATGAGTACACCAGTAAGTTCTTGGAACTAGCGAGGTATGTGCCTTACCTCAAGGAAGAGAAGGCTAAGATTCATAGCCTCATTAGTGGACTATCGGTTGCATTCAAAGATAAGATTGAATTTGATGAGCCTAGATCATTGGAAGAGGCCATTTGAAAGTTGCAACATTACTATGAAAAATCGAGGCGCAAAAATTAGACTAAGTCAAGCTAGAGAGGTAATGTAAAGAACAAAGAAAAATGGGATAAAAGGCGAGCAAGGCCACATGGTACATATAACAACGAGAATGTTGCACCACCTAAGAGGTTCAATACATCAGATAGAGGATAAGAACATCGATCTGAAGAAAAGAATAAGGATGGAGGCAGGAAGCCTATAGAGTGTTGGACTTGTGGCAAAGATCATTGCAAGAGAGATTGTCCACAAAATAGGGTGGTAGACCTGAGATATACAATTCACATGAGGTGCAAAATGTTGGAGACGTTGGTCAGAGTATTCCACATATCTATGCAGCCTTGGATAACAAACAGGCAGAGCATCAGACATCTATCATCAAGATGGATGGTAAGTTTTGTGATCAAGTTATTTATATTTTGATTGAACCTCGATCTAATTATAGCTATGTTAGTCCTAACATGGTGGATAAGTGTGGTTTGAATAAGGAGTTGCATGCAGAGTCTTGGTTAGTGCAGCTGATTACAGGTACAAAGTGTAGAAATTTCACCTGTAGAACAAACTGATATATGCAATGTCCTAAAGCATAATACTTGTTCTACTTCTACAAAACATTAAGCGAAAGCATAATCGAATTCATGAGCAACATCACTAAGAACACATATAACTGATATGGAGAAATCAAACACACATAACACAAGATATATCCAGGGGAAAGCATCAGCATAAAACCCCAACCATGTATTATCAATCAAGTGGAAATCCTCTTCACAATACAAAAAGAATCAACTCTCAAGCTATCATGCTCTCTCTGTAATCAGAACATATTGATGATCTTCAATCAGAAGATGAAAATCATGGACTACCTAGGCCACAAGTCCTCCAATCTCCTATAATAAATCCTTCTCCATGCAAGGAATACTTACTAGAAATATCCAAGCATCTGATAGTACATTGTCCCTCATCTGATCTCAACTGGGTCTCTGATAGAACTAACATGCAACAGTTATCCATGAGTGAATCCTTAGTTATCTAAAATAATAGTTGTCACATGCATGCAAGCATTAACAAACTAAATTTTATTATTTTAACAACTTGTTAAAATAATCTAATTGGACTTGACTAGTTAGAACTAAGTCAACTGATTCTCTCATTATAGAACTCATACTCATTCCCTCAATCAGTGGGACAACTCATGTGCATGCTCACAAAGACTTCAAATTCGAATTTCCTTAACTAATTAAGTCAACTGAATTAATTAATTAATATTTCCAACT
>APFE031564202.1:89383-103802 GCA_000404065.3 Pinus taeda
ATCTAGGGGAAAGCACCAACATAAAACCCCAACCATGTATTATCAATCAAGTGGAAATCCTCTTCACAATACAAAAAGAATCAGCTCTCAAGCTATCTTGCTCTCTCTGTAATCAGAACATCCTGATGATCTTCAATCAGAAGATGAAAATCATGGACTACCTAGGCCTCAATATATAGGCCACAAGTCCTCCAATCTCCTATAATAGATTCTTCTCCATGCAAGGAATACTTACTAGAAATATCCAAGCATCTGCTAGTACATTGTCCCTCATCTGATCTCAACTGGGTCTCTAACAGAATTGACATGTAACAGTTATCCATGAGTTAATCCTCAATTATCTAAAATAATAGTTGTCACATGCATGCAAGCATTAACAAACTAAATTTTATTATTTTAACTTGTTAAAATAATCTAACTGGACCTGACTAGTTAGCACTAAGTCAAGTGATTCTCTCATTATAGAACTCATACTCATTCCCTCAATCAGTGGAGGAAATTAAGGATAAATTCCTCAATCAGTGGGACAACTCATGTGCATGCTCACAAAGACTTCAAATTCGAATTTCCTTAACTAATTGACTCAAATGAATTAATTAATTAATATTTCCAACTGCTGTTAAGACCAAAATTAATTTTACTTCCTATAGATAGACTAGGGTCTGCTATAAATAAGAAGGGACCCAAAAACGTTATTTTTAGAACTTTCTGTTTTTAGCAGTTTCACCTCTCACCCAATGTGGCCAATGACCTCACTAGCCAAACTGTTATTTTTAGACATGTTATTTTTAGACATGCTATTTTTAGTAGGTCTATTTTAGCACATTCTAAATTTAACATTTCTTGTTGCACATTTTTCAACACAAAGAAGTGAGTGCATCATTGGGTAAGAGCTTGCACATTTGACTTAAATGTTATGCCTACAACAACACATTTAAAGTTATTACTGTTGGGTTCATACAATATGTTATTGGGCATGGATTGGTTGTATCTACATAGAATCAAGGTTGGCTACTATGACAAAGTTATTGAGTGTGTTGATGACAATGGAGAACCAAGACTCTTACAATGCAAGAAGAAGGTCACATCAGTTAGGATGGTGAGAAGTATGCAAAAAAAGTGTAGCTACAGGAAAGGGTGCAAGCTATTCACAATGCACATTTCTAGGGATAAGTGTAAGGAGGTTGAGGATGCAGATGCGTTGAACAGGTATCCAACTTTGTAGAAGTTTCAGGATGTATTCTCTGAGGACATTATAGAGTTTCCACCTCACAGGGAGGTAGATGTTTCTATTGAGTTAGTGCCAGGGGTAGCTCCAACATCAAAAGCACCTTCCAGGGATAAGCACACTTGAGTTGGTAGAACTAAAGCTACAACTGAAGGAAATGTTGGACAAAGGATACATTAGGCCAAGTGTATCGCCATGGGGCGCACCGGTCTTGTTTGTGAAGAAGAAAGATGGTACTTTTAGATTATGCATTAATTACAGGCAGTTGAACAAAGTGACTATCAAGAACGTGTACCTTGTACCGAGGATTGATGACTTATTTGATTAGCTGAAGGGAGCAACAATGTTCTCAAAGATTGACTTGAGATCCAGATATCACCAGGTATGCATCAAAGAGGAAGACATTTATAAGATTGCATTCAGGACCAGGTATGGACATTATGAGTTTATTGTAGTTCCATTTGTCTTAACTAATGCTCCAACTACATCATGTGCTTGATGAATAATGTATTGCATCCATATTTGGATAAGTTTGTTATTGTGTTCATTGATGATATATTGGTATATTCTAAAAACAAAAAATAGCATGCCGAGAATTTAGCAACAATGTTGAAATTGTTGAGAGAGCATCAGTTGTATGTTAAGCTTAGCAAATGTAATTTCTTTTAGATGGAGGTACATTACTTGGGGCATGTCATATCCAAGGGAGGCATTGCAGTAGATCCAGAAAAATAAGAGCCATCATGGAGTGGGTAGCTTCTAAGAATGTGGATGAGGTGAGATCCTTCATGGGTTTTGCAGGTTACTACAAGAGGTTCATCAATAAATTCTTGCAGATTGCTTATCCTCTCACATATTTGCAAAGAAAAGGTAAGAAGTTTGAATGGACAGAGGAATGCAAGGCTATTTTTGAGCAGCTCAAGAAGTTGTTAACACATGCACCAATGTTGAATATTGCAGACTCGAATAGAGAGTTTGTTGTGTGCACAAATGCGCACAAGAGAGGACTTGGTGGAGTCCTTATGCATGATGGATAGGTAGTATGCTATGAATCGTGGAAACTGAATGAGCACAAGAAGAATTATCCCACGCGTGATCTTGAGTTTTTAGCAATTATAGATGCATTGAAGATGTTGAGACACTATCTTCTGGTTAGGAGGTTCACATTGATGAGTGATCACAGTGGGTCGTGTATTTATTTGACCAACCGAATCTAAACGGTAGGCAGGCTAGGTGGTTGGCCACGATCAACGAGTTCGATTTTGAGATCAGATACATCAAAGGCAAGGAGAATAGAGTGGCAAACTCTCTTAGTAGGTGGGTACATGTGAATCACTTAGCAGCTATGAGCTCTTACGGGTAAGATTTACAAGATAGGATCTTATGGGTAGGACAACAGGATGTCATATATATGGAGATTGTGCACAGGTTGCAGCAGAGTACAAGTACAGGTGATGGTATAGGTACATGTACAAGTACAGGTACAGGTGATGGTATAGGTACATGTAAAATTATAGGTACAGGTGATGGTATGTGTACAAGTACATGTATAGGTGATGGTACATGTACAAGTATAAGTACAGGTATAGGTGCAAGTGCACAAGACTTGGGCTATTGTCTTACAACAGATGGATTGATCATGTTCCGATACAAGATATATGTGCCGGATGACAGTGATCTCAAGAAGATGATAATGAGGGAGTTTCATTCGAAACCGTATTCAGGTCCACCAGGTTACCAGAAGACACTGACAACAGTCAAGAGATCTTACTATTGGTCGAACTTGAAGAGGGATGTAGCAGAGTTTGTGGCTAGATGTTTTGATTCTCAACGAGTGAAAGCAGAGTGTAAGCATCGAGGTGGACTGCTATAGTTGATCACGATTATGGAATGGAAATGGGAGATCATTTCCATGGACTTCATCACAGGGGTGCCAAAGACAGTGAAGCATCATGATTCCATCATGGTCATTGTGGACATGTTTACAAAGGTTGCACACTTCATTCCGATGAAGTCTATGTCCTCAGGTAGTGATGTGGCACAAGTATTCATCAAAGATGTGCTTATATTATACGGTGTTCCAAAGAATATTGTATTAGACAGGGATGTGAAGTTCACTTCCAAGTTTTGGAAGGAATTATTTGCAGGTTTGGGCACAAAGTTGGCCTTCAACACAACTTATCATCTGCAAATAGATGGATAGATAGAGAGGGTCAACATGATATTGGAGGACATGTTGAGGATGTATTAGATGCATCAGTAGCAGGAGTGGGAAGAGTATCTCCCCTTGGTAGAGTTCACATACAACAACGGTTATCAGAAGTCACTAAGGATGAGTCCTTTTGAGGCACTGTATGGGCGGCGTTGTAACGCTCCTATCTATTGGAGTGATTCCGTTAGCATGGTATTGATTGGACCATATATGTTAGCATACATAGAACATGAAATGCAGGTAATCAAGAAGAATCTAAAGGTAGCACATGATAGGTAGAAGATTTATGTTGATAGGAACAGGTTGTTCAAGGAGTTTCAGGTTTGGGAATAGGTGTACATGCGCATCAAACTGAAGAAGATCTCCTTGCGGATTGGATCATGTGCCAAGCTGGCACCATGGTTTTATGGACCCTTCAACATTACTGAGAGGATTGGGCCAGTATCCTATCGACTTGCACTACCTTCGACAATGAAAGTCCATGATGTTTTCCATGTGTCATTGCTTAAGAAGTATGTTAAAGATGTTGATCATGTAATTGACTAGTCTATATTGCAAGTGGAAAAATGGAGAATTCCAGCCCAAGCCTCAATGTATATTGCACAAAAAAGGTGCTCATGCTCCAAAACCAAGCAATAGAGCAAGTTAAAGTGCAATGGAAGAAATTTGGGCCCGATGAAGCTACATGGGAGATGGCAGGTCAGATGCGGGCCATGTATCCTTCCTTGTTTTCCAGTTGAGGCAAAGCATCTTGACATGGTGGTTTGGTATTTGCTTATGGTGGTTTGGTATTTGCTTATGGTGGTTTGGTATATGCTTTATGATGGTTTGGTATTTTCTTTATGGTGGTTGATATTTGCTTTATGATGCTTTGATCAATCCTATATGATGTTTTGATATATGCTTAGACATGGTGTTTAGTATATATTTTGATATCTGCTTTAGTATATGGTTTGGCATATGTTTTGGTATCTACATTTTGATGATGTTGCTATATGTACACTCGTGTATGGATGTAAATACCATAACGAACTATATTATAAATCTCCACTATGTTGTATGGGTGTCAAGTTATTATGATTTCATGTGGTTATGTTATCATGATTTTATGATGTTATATGAGTTGGCTCTCAACATGATGACCATTGTAAATACTGTAATGAGCTGTGTTATAAAGCTCCACTATGTGGTATGTTATCATGTTATCATGATGTTTTGTTTCGAGTAGATATTTCATTGTAAGTATTCCATCAAGATGTGTATAAAGCTCCATGAGAAGTATGTATTCTTTCAACAGGTTGCTGAGGTATTTGTGTGATTGAACACCGAGGACAGTGTCCTCCAAGGGGGAGGGTTCTATAATAGCCCTAGCGAAAATTCCATGTAATAAAAGTAAAAAAAAATATCCACGGTCGATGGGACACTTATTCCAAGATGATGTTGGGCAAGACATCCTAGGGGGGTGTTTATTTGGTTGTTTATGGCTAAGGAAATTAGCGAAGGTAGTGGCTAAAGCTTTGGAAATGCAAAATGGCATTTTTGGCACATTTATTTATGGAAATTAGGAGAAAAGGGAGGTGAAAGGTCACAGGTTGCATGTGAGGAGGAAAATGAAGGAAAATAATGGAAAATTAAGAAAATAGAGGCCTCATTCATAAAAAGTCTTTTGAGGATCAGTTGGTAACCTTTTGTTAGTTTAGTGTTGGAGCTCTCTCTCATTATGCTCTCTCTCATACTCTTGGATACTTGGATTTTATTGGAGCAAGAAAGCAAAGGAAAGGAAGGAAAGCGCAAGGAGGCATCGATATCAACAACTAAATAAGATTTCCTTGTAGGTACCGAGTTGCATGTATGATTTCTTCACTAGTTTTGGCATGCATGTCATATGCATGTGGTTTCTTGGTTGTGATCTGTCATTGGCATGGAGGATTGCCTATATAGACAATGGATTACCTAGCCTTGCCATTTCCTGGATAACCATGGTGATTGTGGGTTTACTTTAATTGTCCGTTTCTGGTTAGTTCTCATGTTTCCTTAGCTTGGGTTGAGTTATTAGTATTGGAAGCCCTATAACAAATTGGGTTGAGTTACTAATCCTGGAAGCTTTGGTTAGACAAATGCTCTAGAAGCCCTTGGTGGGTTGAGTTACTAGTCCTGGAAGCCTTGGTTGGACAAATGCTCTAGAAGCCCTATACAAGCTGTGGGTTGAGTTACTAGTTCTGGAAGCCTTGGTTGGAAATATGCTCTAGAAGCCCCAGAAGGCTTGGATGGAGACCAAACTAATGATGGTTTTGTGATGTCCGACCATGAGGTGGAATCATTGTTTGATGGGTTGACATGGATGGCCTCTGGAAGCTCTGTATTGGTTTTGATTGATGTGTTCTATGAGATCCCACATTCATGCTTGGAACGTGGCATGAGGTTGAATGGCTAAAGAGAGATATTGCTCAGCTAGTCTATGGTCGGTGGAACGTGGAAGTCCCATCATAGTTTTGGATTTTGCATCATTAATGAAAGGTTATTTCTCCTTATATTTCTATGATTATTTTGATGGATTATATGTGGTCTATGTGGATGTACTTTCATGAGTATTTTCTGTTGCTATTATGCTGGTTATGTATGTGTTTTATGATAGTAGCCATGTGTGGCTCTCATCATATTTTTACTTATAATTGAATGATAAGTGTATCTATGACCTAATGGATGGAATGGCAGTTTATGCGTTGAGGAATCAATGGTTCTTAGTGATTCTCAGCTAAGTATGAGACCTCTATGCTTAGAAATGTGAATTACACCTGTAGATTACACATTTGCAATATGTTTGACGAAATGCTTGTCATGGCTCGTAGGGGTCCAATCAAGGTCTTGAACAAGTATTTTCTTTAGTACTGTCATTTCCATGTTACATTACTAATCTGAAGACATGGAACAAATCTGGGTAGCGACCTGGGCTTTGAGCCTGAAAAAGTGGCTTAAATCCCGGGGTCACTGGCACAACAATGACAATTCTGGTCCAGAGTCGCTAGCATGCAGGCCTATGAGAGCGACTTTAGATTGCTGGTCCACCCCCTATCCATAGAATGAGAGCGACTATGTCCAAAGAGACCTAAAACAACAGTGGGGCCCAGGAACATGTTGTTTGAGTGGCTGAGTTGTCCTCTGAGGGTTCTGTTGACGATGTTGGATGTTTGTATGGTGTGTTTACATCGGTTCCACTTCTATAATGTGACTTAGGAGGTCAAATCATATCACAGTGGACTCTCGTCACATGTTTACCCTGGCTGGTCAGTTGCTTGATAAGATGTGGGAGGAGAGTGTTACATCAGAGTTGTTTCGGCTTCAAGGGGATGCCTTTGTTGCTGAGGGGTTATTCTCGAGCCTATAGTAGACCATGTTCAATGGGAGATCTGCGGGATCGATTCTTGCGATGAAAGAAGATGGAAATGAATGGAAAGATAGAGATTGATAAATTTAATGGTTAGAGTTGTGAGTTGTGGAAGCTCAAGATGGAGGATCTGTTGGTGGATAAAGATCAGTGGATCATAGTAGATTTGAGTACTAAACCAACGACAATGTCAACATAAGACTGGGAGAAGTTGGATCAGAAGGAAAATAGCACAATACGGTTGTGTATCTCAGATTAAGTATTGTTGAATGTATCAGGGGAAGCTACTACGAAGGATTTGTGGGTCAAGTTAGGAACTTTGTACCAATCTAAGTCTTTGGTGAACAAATTGTTCCTAGGAAAAATATGTATTACATGACAATGAAAGATGGAGACTCGATGACAAATCATCTAAACACTTTTGATATTGTGGTAAGCCAGTTGTTATTTGTTGATATAAAACTTTTAGATGAAGATAAGTGCATCAGTTTTCTATGTTCTCTACCAGATTCATGGGATAGTCTAGTTGTTGCAATAGGTAGCAATACAACTACCTTGAAGTTTGATGAAATAGTGTCATCCTTGCTGTCAAAGGAGATGAGATAGAAAAATATGGAGAGCCAGAATGGAGATGCCTTGTCTATACGAGGATGGTCCTAGAACAGAAACAAAAATAAGTCCTTGAGTGGGAGATCTAAATCTAGAGGGAGATCTAAATCTCTAGGAAAACCTTTAACGATATGTTAGAAATGTAGAAAGGAAGGTTACTACAAAAAGGATTGTAGATCTAAATCTCCTGAGAAAGGAAAAGGATATGATGATGCTCCTTCTGTAGAGGCGAAAAACACCTTAGGTGAAGGTGGGGATGTGTACTTGGCTTCTTCTTCAAGTACATATGTAGATCACGAGGCATGGTTGATTGACTTAGGTGCATCCTTTCACTTCTCTCCCCATAGGGAGTGGTTTTGCAAGTATGAAAAATATGACAGTGGCAATGTCTTCTTAGGGGATGATTGGAAGGACAGAATTATTAGACGCGGAAAATTAAAGCTGAAGTTGGAAGGTGGAAGGATTAGAACAATTCCAAGTGTTCTGCATATTACTACATTGGCCATAAATCTGATTTCTGTAAGCAAGATGGATGATGCAGTGTTGGCTTGTTGGGACTTGACCCAGGTTCAGAGCTAATTAGCCAAACAAATCCCTGTACTACTGGCCCTTTCGGCAACAGTCTGTGGAGCGCGGGCTGAGGTCTCACCTGAAGCAGTATGGGGGGATGTTGGAATCAAGTTTTCGCACCCTTGAGATGTCTGAGGGGTTGATTTAGTCCAACTGTGAATACCTCCGCGCTACTTCGCGCACTTTCTTGGCCTGTGAGGGCTTCGCGCCCTTGTTATATTTGTCTTCGAGCAACCCTAACCAGGGGTTGTGGGGCTTTCGCGCTGTTAGAGCGATGATCTGCGCTATTTCCCCAAGTCACCTCGCAGATCTTACTTATCTTATTATAATAGTTAGTTATCTTCACGTAAACATATACCTTATATTATATTCACTTATTCAACATATTCATATAAGTTTGTGCAACAAATAAATAGTAAACTTGCAATTCATACCCAATATACTTCAAATAATAAAACAGGAAAAGATACACAACAATATGGTAAAACATCTCTTTATTAATGCTTCGATCAGTTATAGATTCAACCCACCCTGCGCACTCAGCTGCAGGGGTCTGCGCACTTAGCTGTAGAATATTAGGCCTCTGCACACTTAGCTATAAAGCCTTCTCCTACTCTACGACCCAAAGACATGACTCTCCCGTTAAACTCAATCCTTCCTTCTTAGATCTTCCATTGATTTCTCTCTCTATGATTATTTTTACACTTAGAGCTTCGCTCTATTTATACAATCCCATGGTCCGCAAACCATGGGTAGATCTCTCAAACTGACATTACATTACAAAAAGGAGGGTAGATAACCCTCTGACTCATTTACCATTTTTGCACTCCGCTCCCACAAATCGCGGAGTCTTTACATCAGACTTAGTCAAAACTTGGGCTTTAAGCCCCAAAACTTGCTTTGGGGGGATCCCACGCCCAACAGGCCCCCAACGCAAACATCGTGACTCACCCTCGAGTCACTCTGTCGGTGCGGAAATCTTTGCGTGTATACCTCCCAACTCTTCTCGAACTGCTGCAAGGTCAGCAGCGCACTGGGCGGCTGCCTACTGTATCTCCTGTACGCATTGTTCTGAGATCTCAGTGTTGGAACTGTTCCCCTATATCTGTTCCTGCATCCCCTGCATTTGCATGAGCTTGCCATCAATTGTTGCGGTGATTACAAAGGCCTCGTCGATCCAAGGCTGAACACACACCTTCAAAACCGCTTTTCTGTATCGCGCTACGTCGATTTTCTCCTTAAGCGCTTTGGCCTGTTGCATACGCGCGAGCCTTTCTGTGAGGGCCACTGTCTATGCGGTCCCTTTGACATTGTCATAGTGTTGTTGTATCTCATGCGCCTCTGTTTCTACGCGTTGTATGTTTGGGTCCTCCTATAGATTGGTGAGGACCTCAAACGATTCTTCCAACATTTTGGTTTATTCTCTCACTACACTGCTGATTTTCTCCATCCCCGATGTAATGGTGTTGGCGTGTTGTTCCCTCACCTGTAAAGGAGTTGAAGGTTGCGCCTTCAACCACGGCTCTGCTATCTGAAGGTCTAGATCCAGCTGAACCTTGGCCATTTCTTCTCGTGCATCGCTCACCCCTACTGCTAATCTCTGGATGCGCGCCTCTGTTGGTGCTTCTGCTGTGATGGCCAACTCAGGGACCATCTGGCAAGCTTCTTCAACTACTTGTACCATCTACCTATTCTGAGACACGACCTCATCGCGTTGCAAGCTCAACTACTCCATGTTGATCCTCTGTTCATTCAACACCTACAACACGCAGCTTTCCCTAGCCCGCAGTGCTGCAGTAATCCCATCCTGCAAAACATAGAGCGTTTCCCGAGGGAGCGCAACCATGTTGATCCCTATTCCTTTCAATGTACTGACCGTAGGCCTGTCGGCCTCATTTGCTGTAACGAGTACCCCTTATGGTAGCACTATTGTGTTGTTCATACGAATGAGCAACATTTCCTCGGCTATGGCTATTCCTACTGCGAGGCTGGTCGAGAGAGTACCAGCATGAGGAGTGTGCACCTGCAACTCCTGAATTTGTGCTTGGAGGTCCCCCAGCACAATCTGATTCTCCTCCACAAAGTTCTGGAGGGCCTTTGTGGTGACTTCGCTCACCGTCTCTCTTATATTGTGCAGATCCCCCTTAGTAAGGGTGATGAGGTCGATAGACAACTTAGACACTTTTACCTTCTTACGCGACCCCATCTTCTCTCTCAGGCGCTGACGCTTATATTGTGTTGATGTTGTCTGTGGGCCCGCGCCGCCCTCCTCTATCTATGTTTCCATCTCTTGCTCTTGCATAGGCGAAGGCGACTTCCGGCGCTCGTGCTCTGTTGTTGCTACCTTCCGTGCTTTTGCTGCGGCCTTCTACTGTTCTGCTACTGTCTGCACAGCGTCCCGCGCCTTTACTGTTGTTGCTTCTTTCCTTCTCTTTTCCGCCAATTGCACCAGATGCAATTTTGCCTCCCCCTTCTTTTTCTGTGCAACAGACTTTTCCACTGCAGAGATGTCCGGAGCACGCCATTCCGGCCGCCACATCTTACGTACATCGAAGATCACATCATCTGCAGGGTCCTTGCGCGCCCTGAGGTAGGTGTGATGAAAGTCCGCTTTAAACTCTGCGAAACTTTGTAGGCTGTTGTAGACACTGGGTGATAACCGTGGCTTGCGGTTAATCCCCATTCTGATGTTCATCTCCATGAACACCCAAAATATTTTATTGTCACAGATCTGGTGTGCGTCTTTAGTGGCCCACAACGAAGCGTACTTCGCGGCCCCCAGGAGGTCCCTTGCAATTATGGGGAACTGGTTGTCCTCACGCAATTCACCAGCCACCAGCACTATGGACAACAAAAGCCATGCATAGTGGAAGGTTTTCCCTTGTTCATGTGCCTCGCGACAATTTCCAAGAACTCCTTGCACAAGAATTCAAACCAGTTAATCTGGACTGCTTATGCGCATTGTTCGGCAAGTGCAACCACCAGTGCGGGCACCTCATCCGCGTGACACTTCCGCATGACCTTACCTGCCAGTATCTGAGTTGCAACTTTGACTGTGTTGTTATTGATACTAGAGATTACGTAGCCCCTCTTTTTCTTCTCCAGCTTGTATTTTTTTTTCATGGCCTCCGCGATGGCCAAATCACTACTTTTACCCTCCGAAATGTCTGTTGGGTCTTCTCCTTTACATGGGAGTCGGGTAATTCGATGGATTAGGTGGTCCGTGATGGGGATGGGCTGCTCTAGCCACAAACACCCACCATGCACCAGACAGAGAAGCTGATTAATAACGAATATAGTCATTGGGGTGTGATGGTAATGCGGCACCCAGAGCAGGTTCAACAACCCTGCCTTTTCGACCCTACACAACCATTTGCATGGCTTAAATTTTATAACTCCCGCCACGGTGTGTTTCTTTGGCTTCATGAGGTGCATGGTCGCTAAGTGAGGGAATTTTTCATGGTCAGTGAGATCCCAGTCTTCGAATTTTAAGTTCGGCACCCTTCCTAAGTGCATTCCTTCAAAGATGATATTGTCCAGGAGGAGCGGAGTCTGTAGAGAGCTCTTGCTCTCATCGAGGTCCTTGGGCACCTTTGCCTTCCCCTTCTGTGGAGGGACATATGCAGGCAGCTTGGTTAGAGGGACCGCACCCTTGGTTTCTTCCTCCATGCCCTCGTCCTCGTCCTCTTCAATTATGATATCCTCAAGGTCTTCTTCCTCCTCATCGGTTTCTAGGTTAACTGCTTTCACTTTTTCCTCCATTGTTAATCTAGTTCTCAGCGGGTTTCGAGGGGACACACGCACGGGAATCCTGGGTTGTTTATCTTCTTCGGTCTTGGTGTGCACAATGATTTAGGGATTTATGCAACAATCTTGGCACTCTCAGGGGCATCTTCTATGGTATTGCATGCGCAACTTCTTCGATGGTCATTTCTGCGATTTCCCTAGCTTCTTCAAACGCTGCATCTTGTTTGTCCAGAAATCTCTCAACCGTTCAATCAGGTGATCAAAGAACGCTCTCCATAGGACAAATAGGTCTCGGCTCGAAATACGTGGGGCATACGATAACTCAATTCGCAAATGACCAAGTGTTGTTTGCTGGGCAACCCTTTGCAATTTATAGCGCCTTTTGAATTTGAATTCGACCATTCCCCCCAAATCCGGTCCATTAATGCTCCCATGGCGACAGATTTTCCCAAATCTTGCCCATAAAGCTCATCTTAAATGCTTGTCGCCCACTCCATTTGGTCTCAAGTCAAGCATCACATCGTGAATAATGACTACAATGATCATTTTCCAGCCAACTCGCATGGTAGCGCAACCACCCTTGCACGGTCACGGACCTTGTGACACTTTGCTCCTACGCGCAATCCCAACATCGCACAAATCTCAGGCAGAGTAGTTTATAGTCTCGCACCTCCTTTCAATTTCCTGGAGTGCTAAGACTATACTTCCCATGGTTAGTCAGGTGGTCGTGCCACCTATATAGGGTTTCAACCGATCATCCATCACTTTTCCTGGAAAAAATCCGCCTTTTTTTTACTGTTTGCGTCGCGCACTTTACCATCTGCATCGTGCCACCATGGGTGATCCCTTTAGTAATATACGGTCCAATCCAAGGCATCAAGCTGATCAACTCTCGGGGGTAGTCCCCAAATTTGTCAACGTAATCGTGCGCACCCTGTTTTATCACCTCGATTTTCTTATCGAAAAAATCCTTCTTTATTTCTTCATCAAGCTTCTTAACTTTTGCTTCCACCAGAGTGATTTTCTCCCTTAACCACACTCGTTCTTTCATGAGTTCTTGGAGCCTAAGATCACCCTGTCGGATTGCTTCCTCAGGTCCCAAGCGTTCTTCTTCGTTCAGCTGCGCTATCCCTTCTTCCAAGGCTTCACAAACCGTCATATCTATCGGCGCTGCTATGTGCGGACTAGGCATATTATACTCTATTGGGACTAAAATGTTTGCTCCATAGGCCAGCCGGAAAGGTGTATGTCTAGTCAGTTTCTTGCACGTTTTCCTATAAGCCCATAGAACTGCTGGGACACGCAAGTCCCAATCACTCCGCTGCACATTATATACCATGTTCAATGCTTTGCACACTTCGTTAAAGGCTTTTGCGTGGGTAACCTTCTGTACACTTGTTCTTTCCACATTTCGTTGTCCCAATAGGAGGGACCGTTCGTGCAATTGCCTCACCAACACATGCTTATTGACCGTGTTCCCGACCATGAATTCCATGTGCATCTACGCAGGTTGTTTACCATATGTTTGTACCCACCTGGATATATGTGGGCGCGGACCATATTGTACATTATATTTGTCTTTTAGATGCATTTGAGGCTTCCCAAAAGGCATGTGCATCATCCTCCTACATTCTCACTAGTCCTCAAAGCTTCCTTGGTGTGTACCCCTCCACCTCACGGGCGTAGCGCGTAGTACCCATTTCAAAGCCTTGAAACGTTGTTGTTCCAGCGCCTCTTTTTCAAATCTATTCAAGAAAGCATCTACCTCACTTAACCCATCATAAGTAGGAAGATCCCTTACATCCATCAATACGCAATGCAACGATCTTGTCATCATGTTGTTATTCAGCATGGTTACCTTGTGTAACCGGTTCTGCCATAGCTCTATCTCTTCATCTGAATCCGATGTACAGGAGCTTTCGCGCTCCCATGACATTCATCCATCCGCGGTGGGATTTACCCAGTATTGCTCTCACGCGGTTATCTTGTAGATGCAGTCCAAGCCATCATCGCTTTCACAGTCATGCACTGACTCAGTGTAGCGCGATCCCTCAACAAGGTCCAAAGGTACGACTACACGCAGAGACTTTTTCTCAAAAATCACCTTGCGCTTCTTCAGATTTATCACCCCGTTCATGTCAGTGGCCCAATCGATTCCTAATAACGCAGGGTAGGGATTGCTGTCATCAACAATCTCTATCACTTCAAAGTCTACTAGTGCGCTTGCCCTTCAATATCCAGGGTGATTCCATGAAATCTCCCCATAAGTATGATCTTTTGCTGGTTCGCCATTCGCAACTTGATAGGAGACGATTGCAGCATAGGCCTTCCCATGCGCTTGCATATCTGCTTCGGCAAAACGTTCGCGTTCGACCCTAGGTCCAGAATTACCTGGTGCATCTCATATTCTCCAATCCGTGCGGTCTGTTAGTGTCAGTCTTTACAGCCTTCCTCCAGTGATCAAACATGCTCTTACAAAGTTATTTTGAAGTGTCAAGGTTAAATTTTGTCATTTCAAAGATTTCAAGCAAAAATTGGTCACTAGGCATTAGGTCTAGGGTTTGCTTTCACTCCTTCTAAAGTTGTCCAAATGGCGGTCTATGTCATCATTTAGCTGAGTCTATCATCATTTATAAGGTTTTCATTATCATGTCAGTGTCTAATGGGT
>APFE031564202.1:108998-125885 GCA_000404065.3 Pinus taeda
ATCTTGGCTGAAGCATCCTTCATTCATCATGATATTGATCAGCCTTGATCCAGCATCAAGATATGAAAATTTTGAGAATTTTGGAGCATTTTGCCAATTTTTTGTAAAATTACAGGTTTTTCTTGTGTCGCGTCCGCGTCACGCGCGCGGACATTTTGAAGGACTGCTCGGAATTTTGCAAACTTGGCATTTTTGGAAAGGGCATGCAAAGAGAAAAATTACCAATACTCGGGAGAAGTTTAATTTTTAGATTTGAGCCTCCAAAAGCTCAAAATACATCAAAAAAATGACTTTCTGCCCACTTTTTGAGTTGCAGAAAGTGACCTTGGGAGAAATGGTTTTTGAGGGGCCAAAACAACTCCAAATGCAGAAATTCCACTTGTGATGGCAAGTAGACAGGCCAAGCTTTCAAATGAGCCATCTTGCACTTGATTTGGACCAGTGGAACCCACTCAAAAGTTGTTGCAAAGGTGCGCGGACACGAGAGCCAGGGGGCGCGGACATGAGAGCTAACTTTGCCAAAATTGACTTTTTTGGTCAAAAACACTGTTTTGACTATGGTTGATTATTTTTACTTGTAGATGATGGATAAATGTAATATTTTCATGGCACTTTGATAGATTTTACCTCTTTTTACTCTTCTAGAAGCTTCCTTGATGTAAAAAGTGAAAAATTAATGCATGGGTTAGTTAGCTAAGTAATAGAGGCAAATTGTTGAGATGCCTATTATCTAGTGCTTAGTTTGGAATTAGTTCAAACTGCTCCTAGAAGGATGAGCTCGACCCCTAGAGGCAAGGGAAGAGGTTAGCTTGCCTATATTATGTGTTTTCTTAGTCATTTTGAGAGGTTGGAAGGTTGGACTCTGAAGCTCTATTGTATTTTTGACTTGTATTTCTGCAATTTGAGGAAAAGAAGGCCAGGGTTTTGCAGACTTCATTGTGGATTCTTGTGGATTATTATGTTGATGGTGTGTTTCCTACTTGTCATTGTAAATGTGTTTATGTGTTCCATTTCTTAATCTCTTGCTGCTATTTAAACAAAAGAAGTGATAAAGTTTGAATTCATGCATGCCATGCTCAGCTTTCAATTTTGTTTAAAATTTATGTTTTCCACCGTCTAGAGAGGATTCAAATCATTGTTTGCCCTCTTTAGCTTTTCTCCTTTCTTCCTTGATCATCTCTTTCAATTAAAGGCATCAGCATAGATTCCTACCTTGCCCCAAGGAATCACCTGCAAAAACTGAGCTCAATCCCCGCACCCTGAATTGCACTCCCTCCAATCGCCACCAAAAAATCCAAAAAACTCTAAACCAATCCCTCATATCAGTTTACTAGCCTAAAATCCTTGTTCCTAAATGGTCAACTCATCCTATTGACAAAATCCATCGAGTTTTGACCCGAGAGAGCCTTCTCATACCTCGTAGGGCTAGCTACGAGGTGAAATGGTTTGATGTAGCCTTGAGAGTTTATCTATCTCAGCCTAGGTGAATTCCAAGCGCTAACATGGTCAACTTCATTTCTCTTCCTGTCCTCGTCGCATGCTTTCCAATCTTCCGGAGTATGCGTGGTTCTCCTGGTGCGGTCCCAACACATTTATTAATAAGTTCCTGCAATCCCTTTATAGCCTTATTGTCGCGCAATAGCTTCATGCATGTTTCTAGGAACATTGTGAGCATTAATGGGTCCATTTTTGGCTCTGGTTTGTCTTTGCTTCCTGAAGTGGAGGCATCAACGAAGCTCTTCCTAGCTTTCATGAAGGTTTTCTTAGCGCGCTCCAAATCAAACTATGGTTCTTTCGTCGGAGCCTTGCGAACCCAAGTACTATCTTCAGGTTGTTTTCCTTTATCATCTTCTATCGTAATTCCACTTCAGAACACAATGTTTACATTAGGGTCTTCCTCGCACAGATCAAACCTCATCATCTGCAGGTTTTCAGTTGGGGGAGGTTGGAGCGCTCCCTTGTCGCGCAACCTAGTTTCAATGTGGGACAATCCACTATCTCATGATCAAATAAGGTACAATACAGACATGATGGACGCGTTGGATACGTACAATCACGGGCATAATGTCTTGGCTCCCCACAATTGTAACATATTATCTGTTTGCGACCTCTTCTAGGTCCTCCTCCACCTCGGCCTCGTCCGCACCCCTGAAGTCCAGTTCGCGCCTCTCCTACGTTCTGGTCAAGGGGTCGCATTTTAGCCTGAACCCTGTAGGTGGGAGTCCTATCCATCATCAGTTCATAACTTCTACAGGTACACTCATCATGTCCCACTGATCTACAAAAATTATAGAACAATTGTTGTGAATTTTGCGTGTACTTTTGCAACAAATCACAGTTGTTCATAGCATGCTTTCCTCCTATTTGACAAGTCACGCACCACAAAGTAGGTGCCACGCTAGGTCCTACTTGGGCCTCCGGTCTTAATGGCATTGGTCCTCCTCCCATAAGGTAATTCGGGAACACTGGGAAATGGTCCTTGTCATGTCCCTAACCCTTTCATTTTATGCACCATACTTCTTCACGCACTTCCAGGCAAGCTGTCCTGTCCTGTTTCAGACTTTGCATCTTAAGGCATAAATTTTTCAACTACGCGTGGATGTGCTGAACTCCCAGGTTAGGATCCTGTATCGAGGTCTCATGCAGTCTCATCGCGATCTCCAAGGCCTTTGCCTGAGTTTTTAACCTCTGTTCCGACAACGCGTTCCTCAAATGTGGCGTTAGTGATGCTATAAACCATTCGCGGTGTTGTCCATCTGTCAAAGTCATATTAGCTTCGCGAATTCTGCAATTCAGTCTCTGATCCAACTGCCAAGGAGTCTTTCCTGGTAGCATTGTGATCTCCTTGAACCCAATGATCGATTACGTCTCTAACTTCGGCCTGCTAAATTCTCTGTTCAACGCAATTTGGATATCCGTTATCCCCGCATTCAGATTGTCATTAGAATGTTTAATATACCAGGTCAAGGCGTGATACTGCAGAGTGCTAACCAGAGTCACTTTGTTTATGTTATCATCTGTAACTCCCTGTGCTTCTCATATAGACCTTATCACAAGCCAAAACTGGTATGGATCTTCATTTCCTACTCCCTTGAACACCGACAACTTTGTTGCGCTTGCCATATTGCTTTGCGGTGGTGGCGGAGGTGGTACGGGTGAAGATGGGGGTGAAGGTGGTGAAGTTTGTGGTGGTGTGGGTGGGGGTGGTATGTGTGGAATCCTTTACCTTATCAAATTGATCGTGCTTCTTGGTGAGACCTTCGCGAGCTCTTCCTCGTCCCCTTGCGGAGGTGAAATCAAGGGGCTAGTTTCTAGTTTTACACTACCTTCGTTTTTGTAAATTCTCCCACTTCGCGAATCCACAAACATCAATGTATTCACATAATCCACTTTTCACACAGTAACATTTTAATCCAAGTGTTCAAAGACTTAACGTACTTACCTCGCGGTCCCTTGAGAAAGCGTCGCTCAGCCTCACTGTAGCTTACCGTAGTGTCTACTGCGAACTCAATAATGAATCCTCCTATAATCCGATCGAGCCAGTGATTAACAGCGCGTGCGATCTTATCCTCTAATGCTTCCAATCTGCGCACCAATTCTGGAGTCCACACAATAGGACTTTCGAGCTTCCACCTTCCATGGCTATCTGCGAGCTTCGCGATCCACTCATACAACTCAGTAGGGACAGACGCGAAGAAAATTTTCTGGATATTTGTGTACAGGTAGCAGTCTAACCACTCTTCTTTTGATAGTCACGGATTCCTGTTCTCTTGTACCGCGAACTCGTGAATTCTCCTGTCTAACCAACCTTCAATTTCTTTCTTAGTTGGATTCCAATGATACGACATCATACATATGTATGCAGATTCCGGTCCCGACAACAAAACCATTTGTTGGCTTGTTGGGGCCTGACCCAGGTTGGAGTTAATTAGCCAAACAAATCCTTGTGCTATTGGCCCTTTCGACAATAGTCCGCGAAGCGCGGATTGAGGTCTCACCCGAAGCAGTATGGGGGGATGCTGGAACCGTGTTTGTGCACCCTTGAGATGTCTGAGGGGTTGATTTAGCCCTCTGTGAATACCTTCGCGCAGGTTACTTCACACACTTTCCTGGCCTACGAGGGCTTCGTGCCCTTGTTGTATTCATCTTTGCGCAGCCCTAACTAGGGGCTGTGGGGCTTTTGCGTTGTTAGAGCGGTGATCTGTGCTATTTCCCTAAGTCACCCTGCGGATCTTACTTATATTCTTATAACAATTATTTATCTTCGCATAAACTGATACCTTATATTATATTCACTTATTCAGCATATTCATATAGGTCCACGAAACAAATAAATAGTAAACTTGCAATTCATACCCAATATACTTCAATGCATAAAACAGGGAAAGATACACAACAATATGGTAAAACGTCTCTTCTCTGATCGGTTACATATTCAACCCACCATGTGCACTCAACTGTAGGGGTCTGCACACTCAGGTACGGACTACTACGCCTCTACGCACTCAGCTGCAGAGCCTTCTCCTACTCTACGACTCAAAGACACGACTCTCCCCTTAGACTCAATGCTTCCTTCTTAGATCTTCCATTGATTTCTCTCTCTATGATTATTTTTACTCTTAGAGCTTCACTTTATTTATACAATCCCATGGTTCATGAACCATGGGTAGATCTCTCAAACCGACATTACATTACAAAAAGGAGGGCAGACAATCCTCTGACTCATTTACCATCTTCGCGCTCCGCGCCCACAAATCGCGAAGTCTTTACATCGGACTTAGTCAAAACTTGGGCTTTAAGCCCCAAAACTTGCTTTGGGGAGATCCCACGCCAACATGCAGGTGTAAAAATAATGTTCAAGAAAGATACCTACAAGATGGTTTGGGGAGCATTGATATTGATGTGTGGAGTTAGGATTGGAAACCTGTACAAGATTTTGGGTAGTACTACTATTGACGGGTGCAACAATTATGTGGTTCTGTGGAGCAGAAAATGTAGTGGTCTCTAGAGAAAAGACCATGTTATGGCATCAAAGGCTTGGACATATTGGAGAGAAGGGCCTTCGAATACTTCATGGTAATGGTATGGTACAAGGTATGTTTAATTGCTATCTGGATTTCAATTTTTGTGAACACTGTCTATGAGAAGCAAAATTGGGTGAGTTTCCCCTCTGGTTCTAAGAGGGCTAAAGGGATGTTAGTACTTGTGTACAATGATGTGTTTGGACCTATGTCGGTTCCATTATTAGGTAAGTCTGTGTACTATTTACCATTTATAGGTGACTTCTCAAGGAATACATGGATATATTTCCTCGGGAAGAGATCTGAAGTCTTTGATAGGTTTAAAGAATTTAAGGCTCTGGTGGAAAACTAGACTGAGAAAAAGATAAAGGTGCTCAGGATAGATAATGGTGGAGAGTTCTGCACGAAAGAATTTGAAGAGTTCTGTAAAACGCATGGTATAGCACAGCAGGAGACTACCCCATACACGCCTCAACAAAATGAGGTTGCAGAAAGAATGAACATGACATTGATGGAAAATGCAAGAAGCATGCTCAGTGGTGTCGGGTTAGGACAAGAATTCTGGGCAGAGGCGGTGGAGACTACATGTTACCTGGTTAATAGATCACCTTCATCAGCATTAGAGGATAAGACTCCACATGATGTATGGACTGGTAAGAAACCCTCTCTTTCACATTAGAGGGTATTTGGTTGTGATGCATATATACATGTTCCAAAGGAGAAAAGAACCAAGTTGGATAGTAAATTTGAAAGGTGCATCTTTATTGAGTATAAGGATGGTTTAAAAGGTTATAAGCTTTGGAACCTAGAAACAAGGGAGGTTGTGTAAAACCAAGATATGGTGTTTAGAGAGGTGAAATATGTTATTAAACATGAAGTCCTACCAAAGGAACTTGTGAAAATAGAGTTTGAGCTAAAGGAGGAAGAATCAGACTCTACAACATAACAAGAATTAGAAGATGAAGAGCCACAAACTCCAGCTGTGAGAAGATCAGTTCAAGAAAGAAGGGAACTGGAAAGGTATAGTCCATATGATTTATGTTCAATTTTTTCTTTATCTATTATTGATGATGATCCCAGAACTGTCAGGGAGGCAATAGATTTAAAGGATGGCAAACTCTGGAAAGACACCATGGTTATGCCAATAGCATATTAGGCTTGGGATCTGGTGGAGCTTCCGACTAGAAGGAAACCCATTGAAAGAAAATGGGTGTTTAAGAAGAAGATGAATGCAGAAGGCAAGGTGGAGAAATACAAGGCTCGATTGGTAGAAAAAGGTTATTCCTAGGTGACGGGAAATTGATTTTGGTGATATTTTTTTCTCATGTTGTCAAGGTAGCTTCTATTAGATTACTTTTATCTGTCATTGCTACTTTTTATTTTGAGGTAAAATAGATGGATGTGAAGACAATATTTATTCACAGGGATCGGGAAGAAGAGATATACACAAAGCAACCTGAAGGATTTGCGGTGAAGGGAAAGAAAGAACTAGTATGCAAGTTAAAAAAAGTCTCCATATGGATTAAAATAGTCACCAAGGATGTCGTATAAGAAATTTGATACAATTATACGAGGTCTTGTCTTCACCAGAAGCAAAGTAGATCACTGTGTGTATTTTAAATTAATTGGTGACCGTGTTATTTATCTGGTCTTGTATGTGGATGATATGTTTCTTATTGGAAATGGCAAAGAAATTATCCAGGATTTGAAGACCCAATTGTCCTCAAAAATCAACATGAAAGATCTTGGTGCAACAAACTATATTTTGGGCATAAAAATTAAATGAGATTAGGGCAAGAGGAAGCTCTGGTTAAACCAGAGGAAGTATGTCGAGACAATACAACAGAGGTTTAATATGTAGGATAGTAAACCAATGAAGGTTCCTATTCATGTAGGTGTAAAGTTATTTGTTTAACAATGTCCCAAGAAACAAGAAGAGGAAGAGGACATGTCCCATGTTCCATATGTATGTGTAGTCGATCACCTGATGTATGAAAAGGTCTGTACTGAAACAGTGATTGCACATGTAGTGGGAGTATTGGGCAGGTTTATGTCAAAACGAAGGAACGAGAATTGGACAATAGTGAAGAAGGTTTTTAGGTATTTGGGTGGCACTAGTGATTATGATCTATGCTACCAAGGAAGACCAGGATTGGATATATTTCTGGAAATCCATGGATTTATTGATGCAGATTGGGCTAGAGATCTAGATCAGAGAATATCTACAAGTGGTTATTTGTTTAAACTATTTGAAGGTGCAACCAGTTGGATGAGCAAGAGATAGTATAGTGGCACTTTCAACTATAGAGGCAGAATACATGGCAACCACTCATGCAGGTTTTAAGTCCCTGTAATACTAGTGCATTCTCTTATTATTATTGTCATTGTAGCAACTTATTGTTATTGTTTAGCCCATGTTGTCCCCATATTGCTATTATTGTGCCCCATAGAAGTCCACTATTATTATTGTTTTTCCCTTACATTATTTTTTTCCCCTGGGAAAAATCATAATTTTTTATTATAAATGGAAAATTACATGTTGTAAATGTCAGTGGCATATGTTGTATTCATGGTCATAGCCATCAAAATATATAGGTCTGTACATAAGTACCCAATAAAGGTATGCCTTCAGGTGCAGTAAATATTTATACAAAAATTAAAAATATTGCTTTGCAAAAATTTCTGATGTATGTTAAGATCATAGAAACTATGTAATTAGGGCCTGTCAGCACTCTGATGTATCTGGTCTATATATGTCTTGTGATAAAACTGGAAGACCTCTTCCTCCCTCTATTCTTGGATCAACCATTGATCCCTAGGTTGATTCGATGCCTCCTTTGAAAGCTGATTCACAACCTAGTTGCGCTCACTATAAATGTGGAGACATCTAATCTGTTCAAATTAAGATTTTAAATGCAATGCATGATCCAAAATGTTCCTGAGAGAATGTACATGACAAGCAGATGTGCAATTGAACCAATTAATGACAATCTTAGAGTCCCCGAAGATCTGAATATGTCTACGGTTATGTGCCAATGCAAAGTGTAATAGGTGATGAAGTGAGATGAGCTCAAAAAAATTATTTGTGCCAGTCCCCAGCCCCATGCAGATTCGGAAGGAGTGACTGTTAGATAGATGGAGAAGGATACCCCCCCCCCCTCCCCACACCCCTGGTCTTAAGAAGAACCGTCGAAGTAAGCCCATGGATGGTCATGGTTTATAGCTTCAGGAGTTATAGTGCGAGCAGGAGGGGACTGTTCATCCTCAGGTATTTCATTGAAATTGTTGTAGATCCTAGTGATTACCAAAGGCCACTGAATATGCATATTTTTAAAGATGATGTTGTTCCAATTTAACCAAATATGCCAACATATAATTAGTGGGAGGTTACGATTCTTTATGTTGGGGGAAGCTATCCACCAGTTGTTCCATGCTTCCTTGATGTTGCAACCATCCCAACGCTAAGGTATGTCTAGAGAGGAGAGGACTTGCTCCCAGATGTGTCAAGTGGTTGAGCAGAACATGAAGAGATGATCATTTGATTCCTCATCCTCTTGAAAAATGACACACTAAGTCGATCCAAAGTGTGATCTTTTCATCAGGTTGATGCTTGTGGGAGTTTTATTCATTTTGATAGTCCAAATAAAAATCTGAGTTCGAGGTGGTGCCTTGAGTCTCCAGAGTGCTTTCCACCACCCCTCCAGAATAGGGGGCTTATGTGCAGCATGTATAATTGGATATCCAACTTTAGGAGAGTAGACTCCATGAGTTGCAGTGGCCCATATGACATCATCATTGCCATTAGATATTCGGACACGTGATTCAGATAACACATTTATATAGTTCCCCTAATCATGAATCCATTGTTTTGGAATTCCTAGTGTAGTTGCAGATTTCCAGGCTTGTAGAAAAATTGTAGTGTTTTGTTGATCCACAATATGTGCAATCGAGAAAATACCCCTACTATTTAGGAATGCAGTAAGTTCCAGAGGGAGTCAATATAGGTTTTCCATGGACCAATCCCAATGAAGACTGTTGTTCCATCGTAAATTCTCCAGGTGAGGCCATTCCCGATGGTAGGGAGGGTTTGTAATACGACCCTCCAAATGATAGAGATGCCATGTTTGTTCCAAGTTGGAAGGCGAACCCAATCCATGAGATTTTGGGGCCAAATGTATTTATTGGTGACCACTTCTGTCCACATATTTATGGACTTTAGGAGAAGCCATCCCAATTTGGTAGCCAATGCATGTGAAAATCGAGAATATATTTGAAACCCCATCCTCCCCATTTCTTAGGTAATGCTATGAGACTCCATCTAACCCAAGCATATGGATTCCCTTCCTTGTGTCCATTCCAAAGAAATTTGCAACATATTTTTTTGTATTCTCGAAAGTATACCTTGAGGAATCCAAGCTAGGAACATCCAGTAAAACAGTGTGGCTTCCAGTACTGATTTGATAAGCACGAGCATCCCTACTTTATATAATAATTGGTGGTTCCAATTAATCAACCTTTTTTCCACCTTAGTCACCAGCCAGGTCTAGTTAAATATTTTGTATCCATGACATTTTATGCGAAACCCCAAATATTTAAGTCCATCATCCAGTTGAAGGCTTTGGGAGGGGAACTTATGATAAGCATGTCTGGATTCCTGGGTGAACAAGCCGAGAAAGTGATGGTGGATTTTGGTCTGTTGGTTTCCATCCCAATAACTGAACATAATAGTTGCATTACATCATAGAGAGTATTAAAGTCTCGGATGCCTCCACTGAGGAAGATAAGCACATCATCAATGAAAAGGAGATGGGATAAGATACATTGATCAGTGATCTTGAGCCCCGGAAGTCTTCCAACGCTTTTTTCATGAATGATCAACCTACTTAATCCCTCCATGACTAGTAGGAAAAGTAATGAGGATAGTGGGCATCCTTGTCTGAGGCCCCTCTCGGCATGGAAGAGATTGGAGGTAGGTCCATTAATAAGTACACTAAAGGAGATGGTAGAGATGCAGTACATAATCCATTGGATGAATGTGATAGGCAAACCTAGGGGAGTAAGTAACATCCTAAGATAGAGCCAGGTAACATGGTCAAAAGCCTTTGATAGATCAATTTTGAGAATGGCTCCTTTTAGATTCTTCAATTTGATTGAATTGAGAGCTTCCTATGCTATGCCAATGGCCTCCTGAATCTGTCGATTGTGGAGGAAAGCAAATTGTTCAGAAAAGATGTTGTCCGAGAGAATGGGCTTAACATTGTTGGCTACGATTTTGGCTATAATCTTGTATAAGCAATTGCAAAGGGAGATGGGCCGAAAATAATTGAAGGATTAGGGGTAATCCACCTCATGGATGAGGGAAATGAAGGTGGTATTGGTGGCCTCATACATGCGCCCAGTAATCCTGCATTCCTCCATGACCTTGAGTAGATCCATGCCTAAGGTTTCAAAAAAGGCTAAGTATAATTATACATACCATCCATTAGGGCATGGGATTTTATCCTTCTCGAACCATTTCAGGGTGCTCTCCAATTCCCGCATAGTTACAGGTTTGGTAACATATTCAGATATATTGGGGTCAACAAATGGAGGGAAGTGACATGCAACACGAATGATTTCTGCAAGCGAGATCCCTGGGGGAGCCTTGAAGAGCTGCTGAAAATATGAATTTCCCAAATGTGCCAACTAATGAAACGCTTGAGCATACTGTCCATGATCAGTAGGAATTTTCAAAATGGTGTTATAAACACACCTTCCTTTGGCATAATTTTGGAAGAATTTAGTATTGTCATCCCCTTCCTTTAGCCAGATGGCTCTACTTCTAAGTCTCCAAGTCTCCTCACATTCCTGTAGTATCCTGGACCTCTATACCTCCAGCCCGGTGAGGGTAGCTTTTGCTTCAACAGAGATGAAACCCCGACCTTGGTCATCCATTAGATTAGCAAGCCGGTGCTCAATATCACAGAGTCTGATCAACTCTAGAATGTTTTGCTTTGGCCCACCGAATCGAGATACTTTTAAGTTCTATGAGTTTCCAACAAAAACCTTCAACCAGACTGCGCCCTTGTGAAGGAGGGTGGTCTCTCCAAAATTCAGTGACTAATCTGTGATATTCAGGGTCCTGTAACTAGGTTGAGTTGAACTTGTAAGGTTCTATGGGCTTTAGGGATAGAACAAACAGTTCTAGATAGATGGGGGAGTGATCAGAGATACCCCCAGATCCAACCCATTGACGAAAGTTAGTGAGGGTGCCAAGCAAGTCCTCTTTGATGAGAAATCAATCCATTCTATTACCCAGAGCAACATCACCAATTCTCCTATTATGCCATGTCGGTTGCTTTTTGTTGATAGGGATGTCAAGTAGATGATGTTGTTCCATTAGATGTTTCATACGATCTAATAGAATATCCAACTGTGAATGATGTCCCCAAGATTCCTCACGACCAATAGTGAAATTTAGGTCACCTCCCAAAATAAGATTATTAGAATTCATCAGGGAGAGGTGAAAGAGATGGTTCAAGAATTCCACCCTATTGTGATAAGGTGCGTAGACATTGACAATACGAAAGTTCCTGCCCAACTTCGAGAAGAAGATATCCTTTCCTAGAAAACCAGGTCCCCCCCCAAACAGAAATATGGTTGATGGATCAAGTATTAATGCCCAGTCCAATACCCCTAGATCTTCCATTGACGTCTAGGACATGAAAGCACCAGCCAGGCTTCATAGAGTGAAGAATATGGGCAACTTGCTCAGCTTTCCCTAGGGTTTCTTGTAAAAATATAATATCGGATGGATCTGTATCTAGCAGCCTCTTGGGAGCTAGTTTTTTGGGAGGGCTAGCTAACCCTATGTAGTTGAAGGACAACCACTTCATGGATGGTCTGAAATGAGGGTGCTCTTTGCTCTAAGAACCCTGTCAATAGTGGACTATCTGCCCAGGGCCACATCAACCCCCATAATAAAGATAGCTCTCGAAATCCCAAAAGGGCGCCCTCGGGAGGGTTTGGTTTCAACAAGGAAAGAAGAGAGACCTAATCCAGTAGGTTCAGGAGGGATGGATATTTGAGAGCGAAGATTATATGAATGTGAATGTTGATAAGTGGAGGGCTCATGAGAGATGATGGGGCGAACTCCAGTAATAAAGGGAGGGGTAGTGGAGAATATTGATGAAGGAAAATCGAGAGGACATGTGAGAGGTGGTGTGGACAAGCAAGGAATGGATGTATATGCAACATGTATTGTAGTGCAGTGCATGAAAAAGAAACAGAGGAACAAAGGGGAGGAAGAGTACCCATGGAGAGAGTAGCCACCGCAATAGTCTGAGATCTCATCATGGGCAGGGATGTTGGCTGCAGAGAGACAAAACAAGTTGGCACAGAAGTGTCCCCATCCATAGCCATCAGACTGGCAGAGCGAGAAGGTTGTTTTTCCACTTGAGGATCTTCTGGATGAGGTTGCTTAGTGCCTTTTTCTGATGAAGAAGTCACCGACGAAATGAGGGGGCACTCCTTATATAGGTGCTCGACCTTGTGACACCTTCTACACCTAAAGGGGACCCCCTCATAGTCTAGGATTTGTTTGTGAGTGAAATTATTCCAATGAAGAGTAATATTTTCCTCCAATCCTTCTATGGTGTCCAAGTGAACTAGAATGCGGGCCATGGATTTGTTGCTAGATGATTCATAAGCCTTATCATGATCCAAATAGGTACCTAATGCATTGTCGATGCGAATAAAGATTCCCTCGACCAAAAATGTAGAGGCAATGTTGGAAGGTGAACCCAAATCGGTCCAGTGCCCTACTGCTCCCATTCTGGATCGAAGAGGGGGCTCCGTCATTTTAGAAGCACCTGGGCCATTTCGATATGCCAGTAGTGGGAGAGTATCCAATTTGTGTATTCTTCCCAGTGGAAACTAAGGGCGAACCATCCTCAATTAAGAATGATGATTGACAAAAGTTATTTGAGTAGGGTGTCCCAAATCTCCATGGCTTCGAGGCAGAGTCTCTCAACCGAGTAAGTTCTTACCCTCACATGCCCTACCAGAACCCTATTTGCAGTATCCACCACTTCGCCCATAGTGATGCCTTCCCCAAATTTGAGATTGATTTCCTTGCTCGTGGCCTTGACGCACTTTCTTTTGTTGGCCTTACTAGTTCGTGGAGCTATCAGATGGTCCTAGAGGGGGTACCGATTGCCTTGTGAGTCAGCTTATGGAGAAAGGGAGGAGTTATGAGGGTTAACGACCATAATATTGAAGCAACCAATGGAATAGGGAAGATCCCCTGAAGACAGGTAGGGTTAGGGTTAGGGATGTTGTCCGGTGTGGAGAAATGGGTAGTGGATAACCCCAATTGTGACAACCCTAAAGAGGTGGGAATGCTGGATGATGCGGGCTGAAGGGGTGTCTCAGGAGGAATGGAGTGAAATGTAGGGGAGGGTGCAATGTGGGTGGCTAAAAGATTGAGTGTAGCAAGAGATAACAGAGTGAAATCAAGCCTGGGTGAGGCATCTGGGGTAGTAGAATTTGGCAGGTAGGGCACAAATGGTCCAGAAGGTTCAGTGACAGACGATGGATCAATTCGCGAAAGAGACGACATGCAATGAGGAACATAACCTGACACAGAATGAGGGAGCATCCAAATCGGCTTGTAGGGATTTAGGTCGGGGGAATAATAGACAAATTCTAACTCCATTCCGACAGCTACAGACGGAATCGGGGATGCAGGTAATGGTCGGAGAAAGGGTAGGGTGCCGACCCGCAAGTCATCATAGTGAGCTTCACACAACAGGAAGATGGTGATGGAGCGATGACGATAACAAAACATCAAACTCATGTTACCCTAGACCCTGTGGTGCTTCAGTGCAGAGCACCATCTTTATGGGGAATTAAATTATACTTCGGAATTATGGGTGCCCTTACATTATTATTGTTATGTCGGCTCTAATTATATTGTGACCGCTTATACTCCTATATATAGAAAGGAGATTTTGTCATTTGTATCATCCAAGAATTGTTCATTTGTGTAATTTGAAGGAGGTTTCCCCTTCAAAGAAGTTAATTTTGAAGTCATTGATCTATCTCATTCTTCTATTTTGTGAATTGGTTGCATAACAATTGATATCAGAGCTTTGGATTCTAGGGTTTCGCTGCTTCAAACAGGTTATCATGGAATTTTCATGATAAATATTTTTCTACGAATCTTCAGAAGCCGAAATTAAAATCCATTTGAGATAAAATCGTGATGAACCTCGAGACCAAATGTCATATCTTGTATCGCTATATTTGCAAAGATATGAACTGAGGAAGGTATGGTGTTTGCGGGCTCCCAAATTCGATCTCAAACAGATCACCTTGGGAAAATTGTTATAACGTTTTCTATGAGAATCAGATTGAAATTTTGTAAATATTTACAGAAAGAGGACGGGTTTTAGTTTTATGTGTACAATTTTCAGGTCTAAAGGTTGCAACAATGACATGTGGCACTTCGAACAAGTTCGCTCTACTGAACCAGTATATAATCAGGTCATTGTGGGAGATTTGACATAAATATTTCTTAGAGAATCCAATCTAGATCAGACTCATGGGGTTGGAAATAAGACACAGAGGGCTATGACAGGATGAAATTTAAGACCTTGGAGATCCAAAATTACAGATATACAACAGATTCAATATCGAGCCCGTACAAAGAGAAAAAAAGGTGTGTAGTCTTTTTAATTTTTTTGCATAAGTTTGGTTTGAAAAATTTGTTTGAAGTGATTCAAAGGGCACAGTGAAGCATATTTATCATTAATTGATTCCCTGAAGAAAGAAAATGGAAACACCTAGTACAACCTGAAAGCTCTAGCATGACTCGTGAAGAAGAGGAAGAAATGCAACATGATATATCAAAATTACGAGACCAAGTGCCACAAATTTCACTCTCACAAAAGGTAACAAAAGCTAAGATGGATGGTGTGGAAACTAATATGGATGGTTTGGAAGTAAACATTGAAGATTTGAAGAAATGCTTCCTAATTGCGAAAAGGTAGTAGAGGAAACTCATGACGAGAACAAAAGAAATGTTAGTCATGATTTCATAGATTCTAACATTGGATTGAAGAGCCACCATGTTCCAAAGATCGATATGAGGAAGTTTGATGACAAGGATCCTGTAACATGGATACTAGAGATGGAGCAATATTTCGATCTCCATAATGTGCAAAACACACAAAAGGTATGCATTGCGACTTTATATTTGGAACCGAATCAATTTGTATGGTATCGATGGCTTTGCTCTCGTTAACAAATTGTCACTTGGGAAATTTTTACATAGGAAATGATAACACATTATGAGGATACAAAAAGCAACACTTTTTTAGCCAATTGATAAATCTCAAACAAAAGGGTTCAATGGTGGAGCACATTGTGGACTTCCAAAAATTAAATACAAGGGTAAATATATTCCAGAGGGGCCTAGGATTAATGTATTCATAGGGACTTTAAAGGATAACATCCAACATGAGATTAGCCTTTGGGAACCTGATTCATTGGAGAAGGCATTCAAGTTGGTAAGAAAAATTAAAAGAAAAATTATGGCAATAAGGAAGCCTACCAATCACAACTATAAAGATGGAAGTGTTGTTGCCCCTATCCTTCCACAACCTACAAGGTTGACACCACAACAATTGGAAGAAAAAAGAGCAAAAGGGCTTTGTTACAGTTGTGATAGAAAATACACTAAAGGTCATAAGTGTTGGGTTGTGTTATATTCTTTCCACAACTAGCCCATGCAGTTAACCAGGGGGTTAGAAGAGGGGAGAAGCCCCCTCCTTCGTTACATCAATTGCGTAGCGGGGGGGTCACAAGGGCTTTGTGGGGTGCAAGTAACCCCACTCTATGGGGTCCGGGATAGCACCCCATAAAATTTTGTTTTTGGACCCTATATTAGGTTGGGCGAACCTACCTATGCTTTTGTGCATGATTTTTCGCACATGGTTTTGGACGCAATGATTTTTGGTCCATGGTTTTGGACGCGAGGGTTTTTGGTCCATGGTTTTGGACGTGATGGTTTTCGGTCCATGGTATTGGATGCTTCGGCATGTATAAATATTTATTGTAACATTGAAAGGAACATAACGAAAAATCAAGCTGGTAGTCCCGGTTTTAGGATCCAGGGGAAAAACCTTTGTGTATATGTGTTTTATGTGTTATGCTCTTTCATTGTTTATTTTTTGTGTTTTAGAATTCGTATGCAGGTAATTTATGTACGGGGTTAAAACCTACAATAAGTGTGCCGAGAAGAAATTATTTTACGTAGATTGTGAAGAGGAAGAAGGAAAGGAACAAGAAACATCAAAAGAAGAGGATACGCACTAGGAACAAACCCTAGAGAAAGAACAAATGAATTTGACCATGTCTTGTAATGCATTGGCCGGAATTACCACTCCTCAAACTATCAAGATAAAATGACATATCAAGAAGAAAAAGGTAATAGTGTTGATTGATTCGGGCAGTACCCATAATTTTATTCATTGTAAGATAACGAAGGAATTAAATTATTTCCTATATCTAGCACCGAAGTGTCAAGTGATGATTGCAAATGGAGGAACCATGAATTGCTCTAGAAAGTGCCATAATATCAAGCTATCGATGGGAGAATATGTGTTGAATAGTCCAATGCTCTCCATTCCAATGGGTGGTGCATATGTTGTACTAGGAGTCCAATGGCTATAATCTTTGGGTACAATAGCTTTTAATTTTCAAGAACCTTTTTCCCCAGAAGGAAAGGAAGTTGAATTAAGGGGTATCACAGGGAAACTAGGAAATATTATCATCTATAACGACATGACAAAGATTCTAAAGAAAGAACAACATGGCGTAATTG
>APFE031564202.1:127857-152513 GCA_000404065.3 Pinus taeda
GTAGTATTGGTTCACAAGAAGGATGGATCATGGCACATGTGTCCAAATTATAGGGAGCTCAACAAGCTCACTATTAAAGATAAATTTCCCATTCTTGTCAATGATGAATTATTGGATGAATTGCATGGAGCAATTTAATTCACCAAGTTGGACCTTCGTTCAGGATATCATCAAATCAGAATGAAGACTGAAGACATTTCGAAAAAAACATTTAAAACTCATGAGGATCATTATGAATTTTTTGTCACGCCTTTTGGCCTTACAAATGAACGGTATACATTTCAAGGTTTGACAATGATCTGATAATGAGATCTTAAACAATTATTAAGGTATTATAGACTCATGTGCATGGATTTGCCTATGTTACTTTATGCAATGGATCAATAAGGTTGCGAAACACACAGACAATGAAGCAGTATAAAAAACATAATAGACAACACATAACACATCAAATTTAATAAGGAGTTCATCCAATACTCCTGGGCTACATCTCCTGGTCCAGCCTTCAGTGGTGACCTCTCTATTATGTCTTCAAATAGAGTTTTACAATAGTATGAGCTCAATTTGAGACTCAATACACAACAGATACAACAACAAGAGTTCGATTGAACCTTTCAAGCCTCTCTGAGTACACAGACTCTCTCAATCACTCTCTGTCTCTGTCTTAGCTCTGTCTGGGCACTACCTGCCTCTGCCTGCTCATTTCCGATTCTCAACTTTCTGTCTCCTTGACCTCTGTCTGCTTAGTTCCCTTTTTGCGCGTTAGAAAACATTGTTAAATGCTTCCAAGGATGGTGTCCACCTATACTGTAATGGGATAGGTCATTGGGCCTTTGAAAGCCCTCGAAATGCCAAAAACAATCTTTTTTTGTTTACACAAAGAAACGCTACAAAACACGAAAAAATCCGCCAAAACATTGTTCATCCGGACTTCAAAAGTCCTTAAATCCAGTCTATTTTCCTATCAGGTCCATCCTCAATCGCTATCGCAAGTCACTTCGACCTTGTTCCTTTGTATTTTAAAAATACGTTAAAACTGTGAAAATAATGTAAAAATGTCTCCCTCCAGACTTGAAACAATATATATTTCCATTCACAAACCCTTTCGAGTTTGGTTTATCGCATTGGCGCTTTATCCTTCACATTTTTTTTAATAAACAAGACATGCGAAAATACATGAAAAATGCCTTTTGGCGGATCTCAAATCTCATGCAATAATGTTTATATATCCATCGGGTCCCGTTGAATCGCATATATATATATATATATATATATATATGTGTGTGTGTGTGTGTGTGTATATGTATATGTGTATATGTATATGTATATGTATATGTATATATATATATATGTATGTATGTATGTATAAGTCCCACTCCATGGTGTTGCTCCGATGCGATTGATTGAAATCACATATCACGATAACCCCGGGCCGTTGTAAGCGCTCTATTGTGGTTGCCGATTGCAATGTTGCGATGCAACATGGGTTGTCGATCTGCGTGCTTGATCGACAGTCCTCGTTGACTCCGCCAATCGCCATCACAACACATATATGTTATGCGCCGATATTCGTCATCTTCCTTTACTGATTGTGATTTGCTGGTTAGATTTGGACCGTTGATCGGCCAGATCTGACGGCTACTGTGCATTCACTGTTCAAGCCTTTGATGCTCTATTTTTCACTGTTTTCTCTATGTTTTCGCCTCCCGATAGTGTTTTTCCGCCTTTTGGAAGGTTCCCCTTATGCGATGGTTTTGATATTTTAAGTGTTTTTAAGAGAGTTTGAAGACTTAGAGAGTGTTTTGGATCCATTTTGGATCACGCCTTCCCACTGAAAAGGATTTTGGACCACCAAAAGTTGGGTTTCAAGCATCGCTCAAGTGAGGATACAACTTCCTCACTTTCCCAATCTCTATCCATTTTGCACTGCTGGGTTTTGAACCTTTGAGCCCAATTCTAAGGTACTAAACATCCGCTTTGCACGTAGCTCTCACCTTCCTGTCCAGGACTGTATCTTCCTGTAGCTCACTGAGATATTCAGGCAACAGATCATCAATGGAAGGCAATTGACTTTTCTCTTCGGGATCTTCAATTAATGAAGGTTCAAACAATCTTAAGTTTTCTACATTTAACACTGAATAGCTGTGTATGTATGCTAGAAGATCAAGGCGGAAAGCGTTTCACCAATTTTCTCAAGTATTTTGAAAGGCCCATACCTTATTGGCTTCAACTTCTTTCCTTCACCTTGCATTATGTCTTTGCTAATATACAGCCAAACTTGATCACCAACTTGGACGCTGTTCTCCATCCGATGCTTATCATGCCTTGCCTTGTACTTGGCTTAGCTCTTTTCCAGCTGTTCCTGCATTGCCTGGTGAATTTCTTGGATTTGTTCAATGAACTTGGTTGCTTTTCCCACATCATTGTGTCTATCAACCGCTATGTCTTTTTCAAAGACAAAATCCAAGGGAGACCTTGGTATAAAACCAAAACAAGTCTCAAAAGGAGATATCTTTGTATAAGAATGCTTGGCAAAATTATAAGCATGTTGCACATAACATAAATGTTCATCCCAAAGCTTGGGATGCTTGCTGCAATAACCCTTGAGCAACTGGATCACTGTCATGTTGACTACCTTTGTTTGGCCATCTATTTGTGGATGAAAGGCTGTGCTCTTTTTCAGTCTGGTGTCCTTAAATTCCCATAGACTTGACCAAAACTTCCCAACAAATCGGGAATCTCGATCAGATACTATGGAAGTGGTTAAACAAAAATGCACCCAGACATACTGAAAGAACAACTTCGCTGTTTGTTCAGCTGTAATTTGTTTGTTACAAGGTATTAAAATACACATTTGGCTGAACCTGTCCACAATAACATATAAATAGTCATGACTCTTTCTAGATTTTGGCAATCCCCAACAAAGTCCATGGAAACACTTTCCCAAGGATGGGAAGGAACTATTAGTGGAGTGTACAAGCCTAGTTTTCTATTGTTGGGCTTACTTTTAGCACACATGGTACATCACTTAACATATCTAGAAACTATTTCATGCATTTTTGGCCAATAGCAGTATCTTTGCAGTTATGCAATTGTTTTACTTACACCAAATGACTTGATATCAGAGAAGTATGTGCTTCCCTAATTATGTTAACTCTTTCAGTTTGTGGAATGCATAACTTTCCCAAATGATACAAGAGTTTGTCCTTAACATAATAGTCCAATTCTTCTACCATTTTGCCATGACATAAAGCTACATATACATCTTTGAAGTCTATATTTTGAGCATATTGTTCAATGTAGCTTTCATGCATTACTGAGTTATGCTTAAGTATAGTAGATGCATTTATGATTGGTATAGAAAACATATCTGCAACTTTATTGTGTATGCCTTTCTTATATGTGATGACTAGATGAAACTGTTGTAGGAAACCCATCCACCTATAGTGTCTTGATTGTTGCAATTTAGTTTGTGAATGCAAATACTGAAGTGGCTGATGATCAATATGTATAATTGTTTTTTTGCCCATTAAGTAGTGTTTCCACTTTTTCACACTCTGGACTAATGCATACAATTCTTTATCATATGTAGGGTAATTAACTACTACAGAACTAAATGTCTTAGAATGATAACATATGGGTTTACCATGTTGCATCAACATTGCTCCCATGGCATAGTCACTGGCATCTGTTTCGATCTCAAATGGTCTTTGAAGATCTGACAATGCTAGTACTGGTGTTGTACTAATTTTTTCTTTCAAGGTGTCGAAGGCTTTCTGCTGTTTGCCTCCTCAGTGAAACACCTTGTTCAATCCTGTCAAAGAATGTAAGGGAGTTGCAATTAAGGAAAAGTTAGCAATAAACTTTCTCCAACACTGTGTCGCTCCTAGGAAGCTTCTAACTTCTGTAGCAGATTTGGGTTTGCGCCAGTTTACAATGACTTCAACCTTAGAGGGATCTATCTTCAATTCACCACCCCCTACAATATGACCCAAATAATTCAAAGATGTTTTGCCAAATTCACATTTTGATAATTTAACATAGAGATTTTCTTTTTTTCAAAACATCTAGAGTTTGCTTTACATGCTTCAAATGTTCTTCCCATGTTTTACTAAAAACAAGAATGTCATCTAGATATACAATTACAAAATCAGCAATAAAAGGCTTGAGTACATCATTCATAACTCTCATGAAAGTGGCAGGAGCATTAGTTAAGCCAAAGGCATAACTAGCCATTCATACAACCCTTGCTTTGTTTCAAAAGCACTCTTCCATGCATCTTGTTTTGCTACTCTGACTTGAAGTTAACCACTACATAGGTCCAACTTGGAAAAGTAAACAACTTCTTTCAGCTGATCCAATAGATCATCAATGCCAGGAAGGGATTAACAATTCTTGATCGTTATTTTATTCAATGCTCTGTAATCAATGCACATCCTCCACGAACCATCTTTCTTCCTCACCAACACAATTGGAGATCCACATGGTGATGTGCTTGGTCTTATGAACCCTTTCTCGAGCAACTCCTATACCTGCTTGTTGATCTCTACACTCTCTAAAGCGGATAACCTGTACATTCTAATTTTAAGCAATGGAGCATCTTGCTGCAAATGAATATCATGTAAAATTTCCCTTTTGGGTGGCAGACCTTTAGGTTCTTGAAATAGGATATCATATACTGAAACAACTTTTTCTAAATCATCTTTCCGTTTAGCATCACAACCCTCAAATACATTGGTTTTATCAGGTTTCTTTTCCTTTACAACCATCAGTAAAAATTGCTTGCATGAATTTACAATTTTTCTCATCTGCCCTGAGTTTATGACAGTGTAATTATTCTTGAGTTTATGAGCTCTTACAATATATTCTATTCCATATTTAACATGTTGATACTTATTTTCAGCTCTATATAAAATGGCTTTTATATCATACAAGTAAGGACTTCCTAAAACAATACCACATATATCCAAGGGAATTACATCTAACTCAACCTCATCTACAAATGCTGAACCAATGGCAAATCTAAGTTTACATTGTCTAGTCACTTGTAGCTTTGCTTTATCACATACCCAACCTAATGGATATGGCTTCTTATGAGGTGTGGTTAGTAATCCAAACTTCTTTACAATTGCTTCAGAAATCAAGTTTACTTGTGAGCCACTATCAAATAAAGTATCAATCTTTTGATGCTTGAAAATAACTCTAATATGAAAAAACTCATGCCTTTTCCTCTCATTTTCTTCACTATCAATAGTTCGTGCAAAATTACTAGTAGATGCTTCATAATTTTTACCTTTTATACCTGTAGCTGTGATTGTTGTTTCATCACCTGAGTCTGACCCCAAATCCTTCTGTATAGTAGCAACAATCTTCTTCATCTTGCCATCGAACTTCTTGGGTTTCAGCTCGGGATGTAAAGCCCAACAATGTTCATCATCATGCCCATCTTTCTTGCAGTGAGTGCACGGAGGTTTGGCTTTCTGTACAACATTTCCCTTCCTCTCTTTCCATTTCTGCTTCCTCTTCTCCTTGTTTTTACTTGCAGTGGGTTTTGATGATCTCCTAATCTTTGGGTTCACATTCTTGCCTCTAGCCTCTAGATGTGTAGCCTAGACAGATACCTCATCTATGCTAGTAGGGTTAAACATGAGAATGGTGTGCCTCAAATAACTATGCAGACCACCTATATACTTCAGCAAAGTTTCAGGTGAGTCTAAAGAAATGCCTAGATTTAAAGCTCTTTTTCTAAATTCCTGGGTATAGCTTTGTACACGTTGCCCTTTTAATTGGCGAAGAGTTTGCCAACTCATCATAACTTGCTGCATATAAGCTAGTGGATAGAATTATTTTTAATGGCAGAAACAAATTCACTTCGCGCAGAAAGAATTTTCCCATGCTTCTTCAAATCAACTTGTGTCCTGCCTTCCCACCAGACTAAGGTTGTTCCTCCAAGGCATAGGCTGGTCAATTGAATTTTACTCATGTCTGAATCAATGTTCTGCACCCTGCAATACACATCAATCTGTCTAATCCAGCTATCTAGCTTTTCTGCATTTAATTCTCTATCATGTATTGGCAAATCAAATTTTACATCCAACTTAACCAAAGATGTTTTCTTCTTTTTATTTTCAGGGCTATCAGGAGGTGTAGGAGGCTTTTCTCCTTTCCCTTTGCCTTCTGGGGCATCCTGAGAAGGTTCGTCAGCTCCTTTGTGTTGTTTGGAGGTTGAGGTACTTTCACCTCGACCTTTCTTGAATTCTTGATACATCTCTTCTACCATGGCTCTCATGGTCATGAAACTATCCATGAATTGAGATTCTAATTCCAATGGGATCTCTTCTGCCATGCTTCTCCTCGGGTAGACTCTCCCAATTTATGGGTTAGCCTCAACCAGTTCTCCTTCTCTTGATTTGAGCGTTGACCTAGTTAGCATTCACAAATAGTCCAGCACAAGCTTGTCTAACCTTAGCAAACCTAAAGCTCTGATACCACTTGATTTGATAATGAGATCTTAAACAATTATTAAGGTATTATAGACTCATGTGCATGGATTTTCCTATGTTACTTTATGCAATGGATCGATAAGATTGTGAAATACACAGACAATGAAGCAGTGAAAAAAACATAATAGACAACACATAACACAACAAATTTAATAAGGAGTTCACCCAATACTCCTGGGCTACATCTCCTGGACCAGCCTTCTTTGGTGACCTCTCTATTATGTCTTCAAACATAATTTTACAATTGTATGAGCTCAATTTGAGACTCAATACATAACAGATACAACAACAAGAGTTCGCTTGAACCTCTCAAGCCTCTCTGAGTACACAGACTCTCTTAATCACTCTCTGTCTCTGTCTTAGCTCTGTCTTGGCACTACCTGCCTCTATATGGCTTTAAAGCCAAACTGCTCTGCCTGTTCATTTCCGCTTCTCGACTTTCTGTCTCCCCGACCTTTGTCCGCTCAGATCCCTTTCCAAGCATTAGCAATCATTTCTAAATGCTTCCAGGGATGGTGGCCACCTGTACTGTAATGGGATAGGTCATCGAGCCTTTGAAATCCCTCGAAATGCCAAAAATGGTCGTTTTTTGTTTACACAGAGAAACACTGAAAAACACGGAAAAATACGCCAAAAATTATTCATTCGGACTTCAAAAGTCCTTAAATCCGGTCTATTTTCCTATCGGGTCCATCCTCAATCGCTATCGCAAGTTGCTTCGACCTTGTTCCTTTGTATTTTAAAAATACATTAAAACTGTGAAAATAACGTAAAAATGGCTCCCTCCAGACTTGAAACAATATATATTTCCATTCACGAACCCTTTCGGGTCCGTTTTATCGCATCAACGTTTTATCCTTCGCGTTTCGTTTAATAAATGAAATATGCGAAAATACATTAAAAATGCCTTTTGGCAGTTCTCAAATCTCATACAATAATGTTTATATATCCATCAGGTCTGGCTGATCAATATATATATACTATATAATATATATATAGTATAATATATATAATAGTCCCGCTCTATGGTCTTGCTCTGATGCGATTGATCGCAATCACATATTGCGATAACCTCGGGCCATTGTAAGCGCTCTATTGTGGTTACCGATTACGATGTTGCGATGCAACTGGGCCGTCGATCTACACACTTGATTGATGATCCTCGTTGACTCCGCCGATCACCATCGCAACACATATATGTTATGCGCCGATATCCTTCATCCGCCTTTGTCGATTGTGATTTGCCGATTAGATCTGGACCGTTGATCGGCCACATCTGACGGCTACTGTGCATTCACTGTTCAAGCCTCCGATACTCTATTTTTCACTGCTTTCTCTATGTTTTCGCCTCCTGATAATTTTTTCCCGCTTTTTGGAAGGTTCCCCTTATGCAATGGTTTTGATCTTTTAAGCGTTTTTAAGAGATTTATAAGAGTTAGAGAGTGTTTTGGATCCATTTTGGATCAGACAAATTCCATTTTCAAACCCTTAGAAAATTTGTGTTACTATTTTTTGATGATATACTAATCTACAACAAGTCTCCGAAGGATCATGTTCAAATGTTGATAGAGTGCTCAAACTATTGGAGGAGAAACAATTATATGTAAAAACTCTAAATGTTTCTTTGGAGTACAAGAGGTGGAATATTTGGGTGATATTGTATCTCATGATGGTGTTAAGGTAGACCCTAGCAAAATTAAAGTCATTAGGGAATGGAAAATCACCACATCCGTAAAGCATCTGCGAGGATTTCTAGGGTTGAAAGGGTATTATCAAAAAGTTTGTTAAGAATTCAAAAAAACCTTTATTATGGAATGTGATGCCTCAGGAAATGGAATTGGTTTTGTTTTAATGCAAGAAGAAAGACCCATTGCTTTTGAAAGTCGTCCAATCAAAAGAAAGTATTTACACAAAGCTATTTATGAGAAGGAAATGTTGGCATTACTACATGCACTTAAGAAATGACGACCTTCCCTAATGGGAATACACTTCAAGGTAAAAACAGATCATGGTAATCTTAAGTACTTTTTAGAACAAATATTATCTTCAGAAGTGCAACAAAAATGGGTCACAAAGATGTTGGGTTATGACTTTGAAATCATCTACAAAAAAGGGAAGTAAAATGTTGTTGCAGACGCACTCTCAAGAAAGGATGAGGATGTGGTAGCTTTTCTTTGTGCCATTTCTATTATCCAACCAAATTGGATAAACGAAGCAAGGGATGAATGGGAGAATGATGAAGAAGTGTGGGATCTCATTCAAAAGTTGTAGCGAGATCCCATTACATCTGATACATATAGCTAGAAGAATAATTTGTTATGGTGCAAAGATTGCTTATACCTCTATAAGAATTCCCAACTCAAACAAAAGATTCTTCTAGAATTGCACACCTGTCCCTTAGGAGGGCATTCAGTATTTTTAAAAGCTTACCACAAGGTCAAGAAGGAATTTTTCTGGGATGGCCTTAAATATGATATTCAAAAGTTGTGTTAGAATGTTTGGTTTGCCAACAAAATAAAGTTGATACAATTAAGACCCCAGGTCTATTACAACCTTTATCCATTCCAAGTCAACATTGGGAGGAGGTTTCAATGGATTTTATCATAGATTTACCCAAGTCCGAAGGAAATAGTGTCATCATGGTGGTAGTTGATAGACTTACCAAGTATGCACACTTTTGTGCATTATCTCATCCATTTAAAGGCAATACAGTTGCTACTGCATTTATGGAAACAATTGAAAATCTACATGGAAACCCAAAGATTATTGTAAGCGACAAAGATCTTATTTTTATTGGAAATTTTTGGACAAAATTATTTTCTTGTCTGGGTACTTAGTTAGCTCAAAGCTCATCTTATCATCCTCAATCTGATGGGCAAACCAAGATAGTGAACAAATGTTTGGAAGGATATCTTCGTTGCTTTGTATATGATAAATGGAAACAATGGGTCAAATGGTTGTCTCTGTCTGAATGGTCGTACAACACTTCCTTCTATATTGCAGCAAAAGTGACCCCATTTATGGCACTTTATGGATATCACTGCTCATCCATCACATCATATTTAAGAGAAAATTCTAAGGTTCAAGCAGTGGAAGATCACATCGAGCATCAACAAAAAGTTCTCCAACTCTTAAAGGATAAACTAACTTTGGCACAGAATAGAATGAAAAAACAGCCAGATCAACATCGCAGTGAAATAATTTTTTTATGTAGGTGACTAGGTTTTTCTACGACTACAACCATACAAACGAATGTCACTCAAGCAAGCTAAGAACGATAATAAATTATCACCAAAGTATTATGGTCCGTACAAGGTGTTGCAAAAGATTGGTATTATGGAATACAAATTGGAACTTCCTACATCTTCTCAGGTGCACCCAGTTTTCCGTGTTTCATGCTTAAAGAAGGTTATAGGTGACAAGCACCCAGTTGAAACAATGTTTCTAGAACTTGACGAGGAAGGAAAAATCACATTGGAACCTGAAGCAATCACTGACACAAGAACTCGACATCTACGAAATCGATCAATTTAAAAGTATCTCATCAAGTCGAAGAACTTACCCGCTGAAGATTCCACATGGGAGGATGATAATTTTATACAGAAGCATCCAGAACTACTCAAGTGTTGAGGAAAACACTTTCTTGAAGGAGAGGGGCATGTTAGGTCCCTATAATACTAGTTTATTCCCTTATTATTATTGTCATTGTAGCCCCTTATTGTTATTGTTGTGCCCATGTTGTCCCCATATTATTATTAGTGTGCCCCATAGAAGCCCACTACTATTATTGTTGTGCCCTTACATTATTATTGTTATGTCGGCTCTGATTATATTGTGACCCCTTACAATCCTATATATAGAAAGGAGGTATTTTCATTTGTATCATCCAAGAATTGTTCATTTGTGTAATTTAAAGGATGTTCCCCCCTTGAAGAGACTACTTTTGAAGTCGTTGATCTATCTCATTCTTCTATTTTGTGACTTGGTTGCATAACAACAAACAAGGAAGCAGTTTGGTTGTAGAGATTGTGTTCAAGTATGGGGTTGGTAAAACGAGCTATAAGGATAGACTGCGATAGCCAAAGTTTAATTTTATTGGCAAAGAACCCTGCTTATCATTCAAATACAAAGTATATTGATGTTCAATATCACTTTGTGAGGGATATGGTTGAGGACAAAAATGTGTTGTTGGTAAAGGTGGACACTTTGAAGAATGCTGTAGATGCATTGGTGAAGTTTGTGAGAAATGAGAAGTTTTCTTGGTGTAGAGGAACAATGGGTGTTGCAAGGCTGGACCAAAGAATAAGCTCTCCTATGACCCCTTGTGTGGAAAATAAAACAACAAGTGGGAGAATGTTGGGTGTGTGTCATATTCTTTCCGCGACTAGTCACACACACGGGGGCGACAACCCCCACTGTTCGTTGCGTTGGGCGCAACCCCCCTTGTTGGGGGGTTTCAGGGGGGTGAAGCTCCCCTGTACAGGGTCTGGGGCAACACCCCAGAGTTTTTTTTTGGACCTTATAGTAGGTGGATGAACCTACTTATGGTTTTGTGCATGAGTTTTGCACATGGTTTTGGGCATGTTGGTTTTATTTCCATGGTATTTTGTAGATCCAGTGAAGGGAACTATGGTTATGTTCTGATCCAGGATTAATGGATTTGGGTTTATGAATGCTTTGACATGTATATATATGTATTGTAACATTGAAAGGAATATAATAAAAAAATCAATCTGGTAGTCCCAGTTTTGGGATCCAGGGGAAAATCTCTATGTATTTGTTTTGTGTTTCTCGCCATTGTACATTTTCTGTTTTTAAGAATTCGTTTGCAGGAAATTTCTATACAGGGTTAAAACCTACTCTATTGTAAAGTATACCTTAAGTGTTACATTTGGAGGTAAGTGTCATCTTGTTGTCTTTTCAGTGAATGAATGTTGATTTTGGGTACTGAGTATCATATTGTTGTGTGGTTGATCATTATGAGAGTGTGATCATGTTCAAGTCTTGTTATGATCTCATTTTTTTGTTCTTATCATACTGATCCCACAATTAGTAATTTTTGGAATTCTCATTGTCCTCGCAACTTGCTTGATCATGGACCAACATTTCTTCCTCATGGAACTGTGCACTGCATGGTCCTAAGACACAGTTATGAAGCCTCTGCATATAGGAAATTTGCACTGCGCAGTCCTAGAGGGCAGTCTCCCTCAACTGCACACTGTGCGATGCTAGTGTGGAGTCACTCATTTCTACTGGCCACACACCCAAATGCATAGTCCTTGACCAACCTTGCCCATTGTTGTGAACTATGCACTTCTGGACAGTCGAGTCATTCCTGAATCCTACCCATGCTCAAATAGACACTCCTTAGGTTCTATCCCTCATCAACTGCACATTGTGTTATCGAAATACCTAGTCATGCCTTACTGCCTCCTAAACTTGCTCACTACACAATCCTGACTTGCTTCTCCCTCAACTACTGTGCATTGCATATTCATAGTGCCTAGTCCCTTAGTCCTAGCCTCAAGCTCTTACACACTATGCTTAATAAGGCCTCTCTCCTCAAACTTGAGAATTTTTCCATCGTAGTGAACATGTTGAATGAGAAACAAGGTAGACTAGGTGATTTCAAGGATTGATATTGTCTTATCATGAGTGAATTTCATTTGCATATGTTGTTACCTTAACATGGCAAGTGTAGAGCCTCACGAATACTTCATTTTGACACTCTCCCTTACCAATTTTTCCTCTCTTTGACCATCATCATCAACTCAAAAGGCATCAAACTACAAGTTTTTTGGCATGGTAAGGTATTTAATTGTCTTATCTTTCATGTTTAATAATTTTCCTTATTATTGAATTAATGTTTGTATTAGCTACCGAATTCATACAATTCTGCAACTAATCTATGTTTTTGTAGTCAACTCCAAGGTTTACTAGGATCCGAGGTGCCATCTAAGAAAAAAAAGATATGGGTAGGTGGAGATTGATCCCTTCAATGATTCCCTCCTATCCATCCGAACCAGATCATCAAAGGATTGTTTGATTGCATGGTCAAAGGTTGAAAATCAACGTGTTGCTGAACAAGCAAGAGAGGGTCTGAAAATCTTATGCTTCACGATTTTCTTTGCCAAATAGAAAATCATGAGCAAACGATATTTTGATACCTGTTAGAAGCTAAGTTTGGAATCCTGTTAGCTAATGGTAGGCGTAAAAGCCTTTAACAATTATTTGACACAAGCTTTTAAAAATACCGTGCAACAAAACATGAACAAAGGTTGAATTTGATGTATGCGACAATGATGTTTTAAAAACTTTGTTCTCTATTAACGAAGAACGAAGATTGACACATAACTGATTGTATGATTAGAGTTTCGTGACTGCCTATTTGTGGAGGGCCCCTGCAAACTGTGAAGGTTCTACATTTCTATATTTCCTTTTTATCATTTATTTTAGTTATATATATGCTATATAATCGTTTTGCAGCATTGATTTTAATTAAATAGAAATAGAAATATTTCACTAATGATGATGATTGTAGCATAGACACCTTTCATAGATTTATTTACAACTTTCATTTCAAAAGCATTTCAGAGATTTCTTTACAATTTCATTTTAGAGTGTTTCATTTCAGAACATGAGTGTTTTCCTTACAATTTCATTTCATAGTGTTTCATTTAAGAACATGAGTGATTTCCTTACAGTTTTGTTTCAAAGTATTTCATTTTAAAGCATGGGTGATTTCTTTATAGTTTTGTTTAGAGCATTTCATTTCAAAAGCATTTTGTTTCAAAGCATGAGTGATTGATAATGAGAAGATGTATGGTTTTCATTTTAACTAGAGGTCAATTTCATTTTAGTTTTTATGCAAATATTGTTATAACATTAGATGAATACTTATGCTTTTAGAGATTAAATTTGTGTTGCAATAAATTAGTTAAGTTTTCTTAATTCAATAAGATAATGTAAATTTGCTTTCGTTTCATTTTACAAGTGTAAAGATAATTTTTGATTTCATTAGAAAGGAGTGAGGATGAATGTAATTGAGATTGAATATGTTAATTTCATTTTCTTTAAAGAGAAAAACAGGAACAAAAAACATCCTTAGAAATAATTTTCAATAACTCAATCATACACATTAATAATATGAAGCCTTCTAGCATATATAGTGCACTTGCACATCACAAGTTTACCAACTCCGCTCGATAATTTATGTAGCAACTTAAGGCAATTAAATTGACAAACATTTTTGCGTCGTTGCTGGGGAAGTGTAAACGGAAGTCTTTATCTTTTCATAATTAAAAACAAAAACATTATATGCATAGGGAAAGAGATTCTAGAGGCAGATTGGTAGGTAGAGGTAAGAGTTTAATTCCAATAACATCACTCACCCCACCACGACCTCGTAGTGCCACACCACCCACACAAACTCGACTTCCATCCATAGTAGGCAAACACAAACTCCCTGAGGTATTAAAATCCAAAATCTAACCTAGAGATTCACCAACTTCATCAACAAAAGCCATAATATAAGAAGAAGATCACATATCTCCAACAATAGGAGTAATTTTCCTGTCTTCAACTAGAGAATTACTTCTAACTCAAGAGCTGGAAGTTCCTGCTGAAGAGGAAGAAGAAACCTATTCTAATAAACCATTGATAGAAGAACCAAAGGAACTAGAGGAAGTTGAAAACCTAATTTTGGAACCAGAACCCTATATTAGTTATGAAGAATCTACAATGGTTGGAGAATCAGAAGGAGAGTAACATAATGTGAATGGTGAACAACCTAGGATTGGAGGAGGAAGAGGAGGAAATAGGGGAGGTGGAAGAGGCAGAGGAAGAGGGAGAGAGAGAGGAGAAGACATATATCCAGAACCCTTTGGATTTCCTATCCTCGATGAAGATACAACTGTGATAATGAAAAATATCTCACCCTCTATCCTTCCAAACTTTCATGGACTAAGGAGTTGTTATAGCGGCTACAACCACCCTCCAAAATTTTTGCTTGCACCCAATTTTGGAGCCTCCCTTGAGAGTTTCACTTGATGACTACACACGCTCGGGTTCACTCTGTGAGCTCTTGTGAGTCTTCACATCCACCTTGCTTGTTCACTTCATCCGAGTTTTTACATTTTGATGTCAATGTCTTGCTTGTGACCATGTTGTGGTCATGCTCAAAGTCTTCACTTCGTGTGTACATGTTATGTTCGCTATGAAAGCATCTATCGCGCTCACACATGGAGTCACATTCAATGTCACACAAGCATCGTCACGGTCGATCAATGATCAATCATGAGTGTCGTTGCTTGCACCGTCAATCAGTCATGATGAACATGTGTGTTGGTTGGTTTGAGTTGTCTCGTCATCAATTCATGTGGGAGTGAGTTTGTAAGATCACATTCAAATCTTTCACTCATTCACACACTTAGTCATTATGTTGAAGTTCTGACGATCGGGCTCCCCTTTGACAGTCGGACCATCACCCCACCATCGACTCGATCGACTGTCACCAGAAGAACACAAAAGCAACAAGCAAGTATTTTCAAGCTGTGATGCCCACAAGCAATTCAATCAACCTTCATGCTAGCCACCCGAAGAGTCAGACCCGGTAGCCACCCCGAGACTGATTCCCCTCAAAAATTGCGCAGAGGTTACTGACCTTGCTCGCTCTGCTAAGTGAAGAAATTGCACAGAGAGGTTAGATAGACACCCAGTGCATGTCCCTGTCTCCCTTAGAAAATTACGTAGTTTTCCCAATCAGTCCTCTCAACAATCGACCGGCTGCTCATCCAGAAAATTGCGCAGTTTGCATGAGCAGGCCTTCCATTGCCCAACATTCTGCTCAACTCAGAAATTGCGCAAAGATGATTAGCAAACTGACCTCCTAGCATCTGTGCAATTCCTCTTACCAACAACTCCCAGCAACAGACTGACAGTTCCCTCCAGGAATTGTGTAGTTTTTGCTGCCAAGCTCCCGACAGCTGACTGCCTGTTCCCCATGGGAATTGCACAGTTTCTGCTGCTAGTGACCTAGTAGCCAGCTATGAGTTCCCTCTAGGAATTCCGCTGTTTTAGCTGCCATGCTCCTGACCAAATCCTCCAAAAAATTGCACAAATCCTGTCTACTAGTCCTCCCTGCGGCCCGAATTATTCCTCCAAGAAATTGCACAAGTTTTGCTGTCAATCTCCATTACCCACTCGTTCTGGGAAATGCATAGATTTTGTCTGCCTTGCCTTCCCGCAGCCTAGACTGTCCCTCTCAAAATTTGCGCAGATTTGCCTTCCAACCGAGCTAGACCTCGCGAATAATCACTGTCATCTCAGATTACCCATCCTTATCACCCAATGACCCTTGCGCAATTTTCATCAGCAGTTCCTAGAGCCATCATCTTGCCTCACAACCTTCTTGCCTCTCCCAGTCACCTGCATCCGAAATGATCATGTGTCATGGTAGACTAGGAGGTTTTTGGATTTGATGTCGTCTCACCATGAATGACTGTAGGTATAGGTACACCAACAAACATGGCGCGATGACGAATGGGATGAATGGAGGGAGCACATGCAGAAGGATAGGTTCAATAATGGACGGAAAAACGATGCAAACGAAGGGATGTGCTCGCGAACGGATGATCATGCAAATATGTGTTCGCGGATGGAAGCACGAGCAAACATGCAAGATGTGCTCATGGACGGATGAACGGACGAACATGCCACTTTCGTGAACATATGAGCCTGTCAAGCCTTCCACCATACAAGTAAGAAGCAACATGCCAAAGCAACATCAAGTGAACCAATGACCATCAAAGACTCCGCGCTATTTGCCATGCAGAGGTGAAGTTGAAATACACCATGAAGACATCCATCACCCAACAACATTGCAGCTCGAAATGCACTCCAATAGCAACACGAACGTACCAGCAATGTCATGTCGAGTCGTGTCATGAGTCATGTCATACACATATCTACTGTGGGCCATGTTGTCAATCAATGTAATGTAACGTTGAAGTCCAAGAGACCCACTTGTTGTAAAAAGAGTCATGTAAAGTAGAAAAGTCATGGAAGTCAAATAGTCATGAGGGTAGTCGAAGAGCCACAAGGGTCAGTTTCACCCTTGGCTATAAATACCCCCTCATTTGTACATGCAAAGGAATTTTCACCTCAACTCCTCCCACATAGCCAAGAGAGTCTGTAGCCTTTTATTTGAGGACTAAGTAGTGGCTCCAATGCCCCATGCACGGGGTTAGTGATTTATGGTGTAGTGATGTTTCTTGGAACTTTTGCTTAATTCAGAAGCTTGCTAACAGGCCAACACGTTTTCACACATGTATTGTAACTGTTGTAAGACTAATCTTGAACACTTGTAATGCATGCTACTTTAACTTGTGTTGAACACTTGAACTTATTTAACTTGTTGTAATACATAATCTATTAATGAAAATGTGTTGTATATGTTGTTAACGTTGTCTCGCCCATGGTGGCTACCTCCCCGGACACTAGACAAACCTTTCACATAAAACTTATTGTAACAACCGTTGCACTCACACGGACTCATCCGCTGAGTGTTGTACGTGTTATCTTTCCTTGTGTGTTATGATTTCCACATCCGTGTGGACTACTCCTCCAGAAGCTGTGCACATCCTGTTGTGTTGTGTGTTCCTAGTAGAGTTGGAGCTTCCTCCCAACCGAATTGGGAGTCACTCTCACCCTTCCCCTCTACAGTGAAAGAACCATTGACACAAGTAAAACTAGAAATCACCAAGCACACGAACATCACTTCTTGAAGATGAAGCATACCACTTTCCTGTGCTAACAAGCAAGAGTTGAGGAAAATCCTTAAGGTAATGGCAACCAAGCCATCATACCGGATGGGACTCCCACATCAAACGGTGTGAGGTCTAGTTGGGACTTTATATCAGGGTGATCCCCTAAATGTTGGCGGGTCCAGCACCATCAACATTTTTGGTGCTAGATGTAGGGGCAACCAGTTGTATATGGAGGGTAGCCAGTTGTATATGGCTAAACAGCCCTGCAACTCCGAATTTGGTTACTCTTCATCACCCAAGATTGAACATGAGATTCCATGTCAACACATTCACTCCATCCATCCCATCGCTCGTTAGTTCGTGAAAGCAGTTAGACTGATCCCAGGCATACAACATCTTCCATATGTGTTAAGAAAGCCAAAAGCCACTCCTACAGTAGTTGTTGTATCATCGGTGGAAGAAGTAGTCCTTGCCACACTTGAAGGTCTCACAGAAGCTATTGAAGATGGAGAGGAACCTTCGGTCTTCTGGCAAGGTGAACAAGTCACTCTTGTGACCTTGGGATCGAACTCTGGTACATGAGGTGGGGGCAAAGGCAGCGGAGGAGGCAGAGGCAGAGACGAACCAACAAACTCAGAACCGGAACCATCAGATTCTGAAAGAGAAGAGGAGGATGAAGAAGAAGAAGAGATGGCTAACCCAAATCTTGAATGGATGACTGATTGACCATTATCTCTCCCGACGGTTCTGTAGTTGATGCCGAAGCGAGAAGAGAGAATGAACATCAAGTTCAACCCTGACAACACGATGAAGGCAGAAGACCACTTGGACAAATTCTACGTACAACTGAAAAACCTTGAAGTACAGTATGGGACGTAGCATGTAGATTGTTCCCATGTACCATGGATAGCCACACAACTGCATGGTATCATAGGCTTCCACCAAAATCTATACAAAACTTGGGTGCATTCAAACGCATGTTACTTGATATTTTTTCTCATGAAAAGACCCCATCCATGCTACTCAAAGAATTGGGAAGCCTCAAGATGGAGGGAAAAGAGAAGGTAAAAGACTTCAACAGAGGTTTACGCGCATATTTAACAAGTTTGCAGTGGACACTAAACCTCATGACTCCATCACGGTTGATTACTACACATCCGCACTGCTGACTAGCATTGCGTAGTTCGTCAAGAAAGCTGCAAAACCAACACTCTTAGAAAACAATGAAGAGGCTATTACTGTTGAAAAAGACCTGCGCGCAATTGGAGTCATTAAGGATGACGAATCAGTGAAGGACTCCAAGAATGTGAGCAGGAAGTCCCAAGCAATGGTGAGCGAGGATATAGACAAGGAAGCAACTGATATTGATACCCTCACTCCCCTTGTTAAGAACTTGACTACAGAAGTGTCTGAGCTCAAACAATGGAAAACAAACACATTAGCAAAAAGCCATCCACCCAGACAGAGATAGGAAAGCAGCTCATCAAGCAGCAACTGGTTTGCTCCAAAAACTACACGTAAACCTGTGTTCCAAGTCAAACAGTGTGCAGATCCTAAGTTATGTTCTTTCCATGAAGAACATCATCCCGAGAACTCTTGTTCAGACTGGAAGCGAGTTGCAATCTCTTTTTGCAGTCATACACTCGATGCAGAAAGAAATATGTAGGAGAGGTTGCACCTGATGAGCCATCAAGCTCTGGACATGTGGTGAATGCATATTAGTGTTTGCGAATGATGTCAAAGACGACTATTGAGAAATAGCCCCAAAATAAAACTGGCCGTTACAATATTAGGAGTAAAGGGGCTCCCCCCACACTTGGGGAAATATAAGAGAAGATGAGATTGCTGATGAGGAAGTCTGATCCACTGGCCACCCCAAAGAAGAAAACATAAAACAAGTCTGGGAAGACAACGGCAGACAAGAGTACATCTAGGAGCAACAAATTGCAAAACACTTCGTCGGACAACATGAACATCCATTCTACCCCAGACACCTCGGTAATTCTACCACCTCTAGACTACAACATTGTTGATGACATGAAGAAAACTCGAGCGAACATCTTTTTGTTTGAGTTAGCTAAGATCCAAAGTCAACGAGATATCCTATTGCATGCATTGGGACAGATAGCAACGAATAATGAAGCCTCTACTAGCAAGGGAGTAAGCATACATCTCAGATCACTTTCCACTATGCTCAATACACTCTAGATGGAAGAAACAAACTCAGATTGCCCCCTATTCCTTCTATATTTTGAATTTTTCAACTGCAATGTTCACAACTGCTTGGTTGATTCCGACACGGCAACCAACGTCATGTCGTTCTCCATTGCGAAAAAAGATCAATGCACAATGGAGTGAGACATCTGCACGAATCATCCAACTTGATCGAACATCAATACCAACCATTGGTGAACTACGATACGTAATCATCCGACTATCTCATGACAGTCGAGTCTACCAATGCATTAACATAGTGGTTATGGACATACCGGAAGCATACGATCTACTACTTAGCAAAGACTAGTCCAACAAGCTAGACAAATATTTTGCTATAGACTGGTCTCACATGTGGCCCAACCCCACTAGACACATAGTTGGGAATCCTTCCTTGCCCAACTAATGGTAATGAAACTTGTATAGTACATTGTACCAATAGTAGTAGCAATGGTAGTAGCAGTAGTACTAGCACATCAAACGGTTAGTGTACAGACAAGTTGTGGACCATGTACTTTGACGGATCAAAGACACATGATGGCTTAGGAGCTAGGTGTGTTTTGATCGACCCTTACAACAAGAAGCATCTAGTTTCAAGTCGCTTGGAGTTCCAGTGCACGAATAACGTTGCTGAGTATGAAGCACTCGTGTTGGATTTGCAGAAAGCCATCAACCTTGACATGGTCATACTAAAAGTGGTAGGTGATTCAAAGATAGTGGTACGATAGGTACATAACACCATTCATTGTTTATCACCGCATCTCAAAAGTTACCAACAAGAGGTATGGTGACTAATCTCAAACTTCCAAGAATTTAATATCATTGATGTACCATGTAAGCGTAATGCAGGTTCCAATGCACTAGCAAATGAAGCTTCAAGAATGTCACCAATTAGGGATATATTTACTATTGAAATTTTGTACAAACCATCTATCCCGGACAACATAACTAACTTACGCGTGTTTAATGATGATCAACAGATACTGCATTTAATGGCCAACGCTGACGTTTTCAAAGATGCGGCGATAGAGGAAAGTACATCCATTGCTTGAACCCCTCATACAAAAAGAGCTTAATAAGCTGTTGGATGCATGGATCATATACAAAGTTTGTCATTCCACATGGGTTTCAAATCTTGTTCCTGTACGTAAGAAGTCCAGGGAAATCTGCTTATGTGTCGATTTCCGGAATGTAAACTGCGCCTCAGACAAAGACAACTACTCCGTGCCTTCTATGGACCACATTTTGCAAACAGTATCTAGGGCACAAATGTTTTCTCTTCTTGATGGTTTCTGAGGATACAATCAGGTTCTAGTAGCAGAACCTGACACACTTAAGACTAATTTCCGTACCAAGTGGGGTATGTTCGCTTATAGACGAATCCCGTTTGGGCTAGTAAACGCAGGCACAACATTTCAGTGCACCATGGACATCACTTTTCGCGGAATAATTAGATAGAGTGTAGTGGTATACCTCGATGATGTGACTATGTTCTCAAGAAGACGGGAGGACCACATACAACATTTGAAGAAAATTTTCGAGTGATGTTGGAGATAAGGGATTTACTTGAATCCCAAAAAGAGCATATTCACAGTGTTAGAGGGGAACCTCCTTGGACACGTTGTTGCCAAAAGTGGGATCAAGGTGGATCCAGACCAGGTCCAGAATATCACATAGATCCCTTACCCAGCCAACAAGAAATACATGGAGTCCTTCGTGGGCAAGATAAACTTCCTCTGGAAGTTCATCTCGAATTATGCGCAGATAGTTAGGCCCATGCAAGACATGTTCAAGAAAGATGCAATCTAAAACTGGGGTAAGAGGGAAAAGTAAGCATTCACCTGGATCAAGCAGGCCATTGCGGAAGCTCCTGCACTCTACAGCCCAGAATTCAAGAAAGATTTCCTGCTATACACCTTTGCCTCCAATAACTCACTAACTGTAGTACTCACCCAGAAGGAGGAGTTAAACGATGAACGCCCAATCTCCTTCATGAGCACAAGCATGCAGAGCCTAGAACTCAACTAACCCCACCGTTGACAAGCAAGATTATGCAGTTTACAAGGTGGTGAAACACTTCAAGCCCTACTTACTAAAGAACTACTGCATAGTCTTCGTCCCACACCTAGTAATCCGCACATTGCTTGTACAACAAGAACTGGGTGAACGACGTGCGAACTGGATGACAGGCTTACAAGAGTATTATATTGAAATCAAGCTAGTTCACATGATCAGAGGATATGGGATCTGTAGACTTGCAGTTGAAGCAGTACACACCCTAGAGAGAAAAGAAGAGCTCGCCGACTAGGAGCAAGAAATTGAGATGTATGATATAACGCAAGCAACACCCACAGACGACAGAACCTCTTGGTACGTAGATGTGTGTCAGTACCTTGAGCATGAAACCGTACCCTCTCACTTTTCTATTAGATAGAAGAGGGCATTGTGCCTCAAAGCCTTAGCATATCAATCGGTGAATGGAATGTTTTACGGAAAGCATAGTAACAAAGTTTTGCTCAGGTGCCTGGAGGCACATGAATCAAAGAAGGTACTTCAAGATCTGCATGACAGACCTGTCAGGGCTTAATTTGTAGGAAATACCACTAAGCACAAAGTTATGCGAGCTGGTTTCTATTGGCCCACATTATTCAAGGATGCACATGCTTATGCTGCAAGTCCCTGGCCTGTCAGTGATGCGCCGACAAAACACAAAGATCAACAACCATACTACACTTTGTTGCAGTGATCGAACCATTCCAATTGTGGGGCCTGGACATCACTGGGGAAATCTTCCCACATTCGTAAAAAAAACACTGCTACATCCTAACAGCAACTGACTACTTCATGCGGTGGACAGAAGTAGTTCTGCTCAAACAAGTGAACGACCAAGAGGTCATCAACTTCCTCCAATAGAACATCATCTCATGCTTTGGCATTCCGGTATTGCTTGTTTTTGATAATGCAACATACTTATCATATTCAAGAAGAAAGGATGAAAGCAAAAGAAAAATTCGCACTCCACCAGAACCGTATCAAGGGATGGTTTGATAAGAAGTCTGCAGGGAAAGCTAACTTCGGTGTTGGTGACTTAGTTCTGAAATGGGATAAGCCCCTTGAAGACAAAGGAAAACATACGAAGTTCCAGTCCTTGTGGATTGGTCCATATACATTCCACGAGAAGATTGGCCCACACACGTATTGCCTTCAATCACTTGATGGGAGGATTGACAACCTTCCTGTAAATGGCCAAGATCTCAAACATTACTTTCAGTAGTCCAGACTGTGCCCGTGCCATGTACATAGTCTACTTGCTTCTTTTTGTTTTCATCTTGTTTTCTTTGCTTACTATCTTTGTTTTCACTTTGTTTGTTCTTCTTTCTATTTTTGTTTACATTTGTTTTGTTTGCTTGGTATATTACTAATTTTATTTCCAGAAATAAGTGCTGCCAACTACTACGTTCTGGCTTTTGAATAGAGTCTGTGGCTGAAATTTGAAGAGACTCGTGACAATGGAGCACTTGGTCAGTCTTGTGTTTGTTTTCTCTATGCTTAGTTACAACGTTCGACCAATGAAGTCTTGATGGAAAATATGAACCGTTTGAAGGGGAAGTTTTGGTCCAACCATGAACTTGTGTCCACACAGGGAAGCCCCATGCCTGCACTCAGCCTTCTACTCTGTGTGTTCAAGCTCATCCAACTAGTAGAAACGGAGAAGGGGAAATCTAAACGAGCAAACCTATGTCAGAGATCTTACATGATTCTCTGAAGGAACAACCTCTCTTGATCTCAATAAGTCGAGATCCCTCTTCCACCCCAAAAATAAATAAGTTCCTATGCATAGTCCTCTTGAAAAAATACGAAGAAAAAATAAGAGAAAGGCTTCTTGCGTAGAGAGGTGAAGCATGCAACTCCACCGGGGTACTGACTAGGTTCACTGGCAGTGGAGCAATGTGTGTGTTCCTGTGTGACTCTACTGGGGTACTGTCCAAGCCTGCTGGCAGGGAGCAACACCAGAGATGAAAACTTATACTCTGAAAATCTTCAACTCGCGAGCTAAACTACCCTTCCCGAATTCAAAACACTATGATCAAGCTAAACTTTTGATTGTGTTTTACTGAGTTGGAAAAAGGTTAACCATGTATGTCCATGGGGTAAGTGGGGAAGCCGAAGAAACCCACACAATGATTCAATACTCCCCGAAATACCAAGGCCCTGTGCCAGCAATGAACCAAAATAGAGAAGTTGGAGTTCTACTAGTGTGTCGCCAAGTGTTGTAGCGGCTACAACCATCTTCCAAAATTTTGGCTTACACCCAATTTCGAAGCCTCCCTTGAGAGTTTCACTCGATGACCGCACGCACTTAGATTCACTTCTTGAGCTCGTGTGAGTCTCTGCATCCACCTTGCTTGTTCACTTCATCCAATTTTTTTTCATGTTGATGTCAATGTCTTGCTTGCAACCATGTCCTTGTCATGCTCAAGATCTTCGCTTCGTGTGTACATGTTATGTTCGCTATGAAAACATTTATCGCACTCACACACTAAGTCACATTCACTGTCGCATAAGTGTTGTCACGGTCGATCAACGATCAATCATGAGTGTGTTGATGCCTCGAAAATCGCTGCAACAACATTGGGGGATAACCACCCGGTCCGGACCTTAATACAACTCCTTTTCCGTTTGGGATGGTGGCTCCGACTGGATATAACGGGACCAGTTTCCCGGTAATGAATAAAAGGGGTGGATGAGTGATGGGTTGTCTGTTCTAATGATAGGCGAATAACTTAATCTATCAACAAAATAAGAGAACTAATACTAATCCCAGGAACAATTATTCTTTGTAAATGCAGCGTTTAATGATCTTTGTCTATTGACAGGCATGTAGATGACTCTATAAAATAAACATAGATATTCATTCATTCAAAAGATTACTTCATCTAAATAGTTAAACAAAGTGATTAACACAAGATTACTACATTTACCATTTATATCATCGATACATACATGATCGGAAGAAAAGCATACTATAAACAACCAATAGTGGAATGCATAAAGGATGCTGTTAAAACACATATATATATGCGATAATAGCAAAAGCGATCAAATGACAATTCATATAACAAGAATGAGTATAGACATAGATAATAGTACCATATGAGCTGCTAATCAATCC
>APFE031564202.1:155930-174666 GCA_000404065.3 Pinus taeda
CAAAGACAGTAGTGCACATTTGTATAAAAGCTTCCTGATCAAAATCAGAATGATTGGTCCAGTTTCATAAAAGAATATCCCTGAAGCACAATAGTGCAACTTCAGGGTTTAAGTCATATACAAAACTTTACGACCCTTTCTAAATGCATGAAAGGGTCTAGAAATACTACTAAACTAAAAAAAAATCTATGAAAACAAAATCCTACTTAATTGGCATCAATTAATACTATCTATCTTCTTGGGAACGATCTGGCAGTCGACGATGTGAATCATGACTCATGTTGTTTGCCTTTAAACCTGAGCTGGCTTATCGCAAGCATTGGCTCCACTTCGGGTGGTCTGTTGAGGCACAAGCTGAGTTGGGCAGCAAAGGTGGCATCCTGAATATCAGGGATAATATACCTGATCGCATCTGTGAGGCATTTGAGAGCGGCTCTTTGGTTTTGCAGCTTCACTAAAAAGAACCAATAGGCATCCCATGTCAAACTATTGATTCCCGCAATTAACCTTCCATTTTTCTCCAGCTCTGGGTAACATGATTGCTCCAACATCTTAGTTGTTGTTAATTGGCCTGGAGTACATTGAGAAATCATGTTAGACAAGTAAAGAGTATTATTTACCAATTCAACCAGATTACTAGTGGTTGTCTTGCATCTTAAAATCGCTCTTTCTGCCTTCATTAACTGAGATTTCCATTCTGTAAATAATATTTCTTTGTGCGATTCTAGGATCCTTGGTAAGTTAGCTGCCTGTCCCTGATAGGAATCTTTCCATTCCAGAAAATTTTTCAATGTTTCTTCGGCTTGATCCAAATCTGTCCTTGCCTTTTCCACTTTTTCACTTATGGATGCCACTAAGTCGCACAATGGTTCTGCCTGGGTGATTTGCTGACACAAAAGCTTCATCTGATTTATCAATCCTTTGTTTAATTGAAATGCCTCTGCTTTAAACTCATTTATCTGGGGGAGCTTCTTTGTTTGCTCAAGTTGAGCTGATAATTGAGCGATCTGCTCATCTTTGGATTTCAACATTTGCTCAGTTGATGCTTTTAGCTGTGCCAATGCCTCCGATAGCTCCTTTTGCTTTTGGACTGCGCTGTCGTCAATCCTCTATTTTTCTTCTTGCAATTTCTTAGTCAGCTGATTGTTTATTTGTTGTTGTACTAGCAATTGTTGTTCTGCCTGCTCTGCCTTTTGTTGCGCTTCCGATAATTGTGCCTGTAGCGAAAATATATCCTGATCTTTTGTCTTCAATAAACTGCTCACCTCTGATGCTTTATCTATTGTCGCCGCCGAATAAGCTCCAACATATTGCGATAGCTTTGTCAAATCATCAGAGGGGTCAAATTCTTCTTTCCATAGCACATTGCCCGTTACTGTTTGTTCTGAGAATAAAGAAGGTTGATCAGTCCTTCTCCTCTTCCTCTGTCGTTTCATTACAGCTTTATGCTTTGGGCTATAGAAGACATCCAAGGGAGGAATCTCTTCAATCTACAAAATGACTTCGCCCAAAGGATCCTTTGGGATTATTTCCGCTTCTTTTGATTTGGGTGGGTCGTTGGTTTCACCTGAAACCTGCTTTGAAGTCGCCTCTTGTGTATTGACTTCTTTTGAAGTCTCTTCATCTTTAGAGCATTCCAGATTGCCGATAATCGAATTAAATTGCTGCCATTCCTGAAGCAATTTCAAATCAATCTGTGTATCTTCATTTGCTTTTAAACTGCTATGTTCTTGTACTTTCGCCTGGGTCTCTTCTTGTCTCTGCTCTTGTACTTTCGCCTGGGTCTCTTCTTATCTCTGCTCATGCACTTCCTCCTGTTGCTTTGATGTAATAGGAGGTTCTTTATCAAGTCGCTGCTCAGGCTCGCTTGATTATGTTGTTGGAGTCGTTGCTAACAGGTCTAGAGGCAGAGTTTGCAACCTCTGCTCTCTAAGTCTGTTAAATTTGACTAGCCCTTCATCTTTGTATTCAATTATGGCGAGCGATTTAACTTGATACATTGACTCGGCCGATGCGAACAAGTCCTCAAATCTGTCTTCTTTATGCTTGAACTTGGTCAATTTGGCGTGTTCGAGTGCATTATAGGCGACTTTGTTTGGATGGAATCGCCTGCTCGGTAGAGTTGCCAGGGTCAGTGAATTTATTTTCTCAGCTTCTTTCTCTACATGTTTGAGATCATGCTGAGTGTAGATACTAATTCTCAAAGGAAAAGAGGGCAAAACGTGCTTCTTAGCTTTCTTCAGAGTTTGTGTAACTCCATCAACGATGATCTGATAGGCTATTTCCCTGGCCAGTAGTCTATCAGGGATATATAGAGGAAGAACGTGGGGCTTGGCTTGACTGCCAATTAAGTGAAATTTTCCTCCCCGAACCAACTCCCTATGGAAGTTAAATCAATCCCTGCTTGGTAGGAAATCTTAGGGGCAGGCTTATTGAAAATAGAATAATGAATTGGGCAACATGAAACCGTTGCAGATTTGATACAAATGGTGTTTGTAGTTGGTCTTCCACAACTTTTTATGGTATATATGGACGGGTGCGGGGTCTTGCGACGTCCACCTCCATCCGAGCACAGGAAATTCAGAATTAAAACACAAGACATCTAATACATAGGCGCTATAGTAAAATGGGGGAATGAACCTTTTAGTGACGTGGGACTTGAATCTGAAATCAAGAATTGTGGATGCTAACTTATCGGACAATATATCTGTCCAATCCATTATTTCACCACTACATGCCACCTCCATTAAGGGGACCATTTCTATGGTGAAATTGGCGGAATCATGTAATCCCCACAATCTGCACATCATTATCCCAGCATAGCAATAAGGAGAGCATAGAGAATCGACCAAGTACTTACTCGAAGATTCGTGCTTGTGCTTTGCTCGATTTTGTCTCCAACCTCGAATGGGTTCGGATTCAATCTCATTCTCAGCTCGGAATTTCTCCAGGAATGCCGTGTTATATTTCTTCTCTGCCTCCGGCAAATGATACATTTGCCTTAAATCCCCGGCTCGAAAGGAACCAAAAATTCTCCCATCTGTGGTGCTGAAAGTTCTGTCGGTAATCGGTATTTCCTGAATCGCCCATCTAACCACATATGTATATGGGAGGATATGCTCCCGAGCCGCTATTCGATGAAGAAAAGAGTTGGCTAAATCGCTTAGATTAGCCTCGGATTTGCTAGTGCTGTCAGCTGAGACTTGTATTGCTGTCACCCTTGGCTCTTCGGCTTCGATCAGATTATAGTTGCCTTGCCAAGTAGTTCTGAGAAGTCCTAGGCATGTAGTGTCCGATATCAGACCTTTCTTTTTAGTGCTTGGATCAATGACAGGTTGCCCTGTGGCCGGCGAAGCGGAAGCCATTGTGGTTTTCTTGGACTTCTTCCCCATTTTGCTTAAATCTGTTTCTGCGGAAGAATTCTGCACAGAGATGATAATGGACGTAATACAGAAAATGATAGCGTAAATCGAATAGACTGAGATATATATTGATGAATGCATGGCGAACGATTGACTTAAGGTGGCCTCGAATAAAATCTGTAAAAAGATCGCAGGCTTACTATTTCATTAAATGGCTGTTAAGACCTGTCAATCCTATCAATGCCCGTCAATTCGATTAATGGCCGAATGATTTATTTGAAGCGTGCCTTGGGTGTTTTGGCGGTTGAGCGCGGATGAATGGCTCTTCGAGAGATAAGGCCTTAAATACGAATAAATCGTATTAAACCCGCTTTAAGATTTATTTTGAAATTTGCGCTTTTTGGCTTTATCGCAATCGGGCGTCGGGAGAAATCATAAACCGTTATATTGGTTCCATTTGGAATCGTCGATCGTCAATAGTGATATCACATCGCATCGGGAGTAGCGAGTGGGGCGGTTTTAAAAGCATGCATAGTCGATTGCCGATCGCCGATAGCGATATCGCATCGCATCGGAGCACAAGGGAATTTTTTAATTGCGCCAATTCATTATCGCCGATACCCGATAGCGATATCGCATCTCATCGGAGAAAACCAAAGGGTCGTTAAGTTTTGCTTCCTTTGTCATTGCGATATGCGATCTTGCGATCGCTTTATCGCAATGACAAAAGATTAATCATTTAGGTTAAGGCTTTTGATTGTTTTATTCGAAAAGGATTTTGATAATGCTTTATTTTATTTTTTTTGTACCTTTTTGAATAAAAGTATGTTGATACCAATTAAAATCAAAATTAAAAAGGGACCCATTTCATATTATAGTTTTGGGATAATAATGATATGAAATGGGGGGTTGTTGTAGGGCACAACAGAGTGTCACGCTTGTCTCTTGCACCTTCGGTCAGTTATGATTAACATGTGCGTCTGGTTGGTTTGAGTCATCTCGCCATCAAGTCATGTGGGTGTGTGTTTGTAAGATCACATTCACATCTTTCACTCGTTCACACACTTAATCATTTTGCTGAAGTTCTGACGGCCGAACTCCCCTTTGACAACAGAACCATCACCCCGCTATCGACTCGATCAACTGTCACCAAAACAACGTAGAAGCACCAAGTAATTCTTTTCAAGCTGCGCTGCCTGCAAGCAATTCAATCAACCTTCATGTTGGCCACCCGGAGAGTCGAACCCGACAACCACCCCAGGACTGACCCCCCTAAAAATTGCGTAGAGGTTGTTGACCTTGCTTGCTCTACTGACTGGAGAAATTGTGCAGATAGGTTGGACAGAAACCTAGTGCCCATCCCTGTCTCCGCCAAAAAATTGTGCAGTTTTCCTAGTCAGTCCTCTCGACAGTCAATCAATTGCTCATCCAGAAAATTGCATAGTTTTCATGAGTAGGAATTTTTCTACCCAACAGTCTGCTCAGCTCAGAAATTATGTAGAGATGATCAACAGGTTGGCCTCCCAACATCTGTGCAATTTCTCTTACCAACAAATCCCAGCAGCAGACTAACAATTTCCTTTAAGAATTGTGCAATTTCTGCTACTAGTGACCTAGCAGCCAGTTGCTAGTTCCCTCCAGGAATTGCACAATTTTGGTTGCCAGGCTCCCGGCCAGTTCCTCTAAAAAACTACGCAAATCCTGTCTGCCAGTCCTCCCTGTAGCCCGACCTGGTTCCTCCAAGAAACTGCACAAATTTTGTTGTCAAGCCCGTTGCCCGCTCGTCCCAAAAAATGCACAGATTTTGTCTGCCTTGCCTTCCCACAGCCTGGATTGTCCCTCTTAAAATTTGCGCACCAACCGAGCCAGACCTTGTGGACAATCACTATCGTCTTGGATTGCCCATCCTCATCACCCAGTGACCCTTGCACAGTTTTCATCAGCGGTGCCCGGAGCCATCATCCTGCCTCACAACCTTGATGCCTCTACCAGTCACCCATGTCCAAAATGATCATGTGGTTGGTAGACTAGGAGGTTTTTGGATTTGATATCGTCTCGCCATGAGTGACTGTAGGTACATGTACACCAACAAACATGGCGTGACGATGAATGGGATGAATGGAGGGAGCACATGTAGAAGGACAGGTTCACCAACGGACGAACAAACCATGCATGTGAAGAGGTGTGCTTGTGAATGGATGATCATGCAAAGATGTTTTCGTTGATGGACGAATGAGTAAACATGCAAGATGTGCTCACAGACAGACGAATGGATGAACATGCACCTTTCGTGAAGAGATGAGTCTGTTAAGCCTTCCACCATACAAGAAAGAAGAAATGTGCTAAAGCAACATCAAGCGAGCCAAGTACCATCAAAGACTCCGTACACTTTGCCATGCAGAGGTGACGCTGAAACACACCATGAAGACATCCATCACCCAACAACGCTACAGCTCGACATGCACTCCAGCAACAACACGAACGTACCAACACTGTCATGTCATCCACATCTCTACTGTGGGCCATGTTGGCAATCAATGTAATGTAACGTGGAAGTCCAAGAGACCCACTTGTCGTACAAAGAGTTATGTAAAGTCGAAAAGTCATGGAAGTCAAACAGTTATGAGGGTAGTCGAACAACCACAAGGGTCAGTTTCACCCTTGGCTATAAATACCCCCTCATTTGTACATGCAAAGGAATTTTCACCTCAGCTCCTCCCACATATCCAAAAGAGTCTATAACCTTTTCTTTGAGGAGTAAGTAGTGGCTCCAACGCCCCACACACAGGGTTAGTGATGTATGGTGTGACGATGTGTCTTGGAACTTTTGCTTAATTTAGAAGCCTGGTAACAAGCCAACACATTTTCACACATGTATTGTAACTATTGTAAGACTAATCTTGAACACTTGTAATGCATGTTGCTTTAACCTATGTTGAACACTTGATCGTATTTCACTTGTTGTAATGCATGATATGTTAATGAAAATGTGTTGTATATGCTGTTAACGCTGTCTCCCAGTGGTGGATACCTCCCCAGACATCAGACAAACCTTTCACATAAAACTTGCTGTAACAACCGTGGCACTCGTACAGACTCATTCGCTGAGTGTTGTACGTGTTATCTTCCATTGTGTGTTGTGACTGTCGCATCCATGTGGATTCCTCTTCTAGAAGCTATGCACATCCTGTTGTGTTGTGTGTTCCTAGCAGAGTTGGAGCTTCCTCCCAACTAACTTGGGACTCACTCTCACCCTTCCCTTCTACAGTGAAAGAATCATTGATACAAGTAACACTAGCAATCACCAGGCACACGAACATCACTTCTCGAAGACAAAGCAGACCACTCTCATGTGCTGACAAACAAGAGTTCATTAAAATCCTTAAGATAATGGCAACCGGGCCATCATACCGAATGGGACTCCCACACCAAACAGTGTGAGGTCTAGTTGGGACTTCATATCGGGGTGATCCCCTGAATGTTGGCGGGTCCAACACGGTCAACAGGAGTGAAGATCCTAAAACATTTCACTTTGAGTTTGAAGTCTTGTGTAGATCATATGATTATCTGCATGATGCTCAAAAGTTGGAATTATTCGCTGAAACCCTTAAAGATGCAACATTAAAATAGTTTATGGGTTTAGAAATAAATTCCATAAGAACATGGGAACAAATGAAAATTACATTCTTAGAGAAATATAAGGACTACTTTATGCGCCATAATATTAAGGATTTTAGTCTTTAAAATGGTATAGAAAGAAGATGAAAATTTTGAAGACTTTGTTGAAATATTTGCTTATAATGTTAAAAGGGAAAAAATGAATAATCTAGATGAGGAAACTTTGAAAGCTCTCTTATTAAAATCCATTAAAGATGAGTGAATTGATCTTCTCAATCTAATGGCTAAGGGAGACATTTATTAGTTGTCACTTGGATAAATTTGTGAGTAATGCATACACATTTCGAGAGGCAAGGCAAGAATTGGGAAAAATCTAAGAGATCCTCTTTTATCAAGGATTAATAAATCTGCAGCTCGGACAGTAAGTAGAGCAGAATTAGGTAATTTGCTTGATAGTTTTAAAACAAATATTTTAGGGACTATTAGTAAACAAATTGACACCCTTAAAATACAAAACAAGCAAAAAGTTGAAAATGTTGCATTATCCATTTTTTGTCCGTAGTGAAGAAAGAAACATGCCTTGAGAGAACACCCTCTTGATCTAAGGAGTGTAGACACTTGTGTTATATGTGTGGAAAATCATGATACTAAATAATGTGCCTCAATACCACGTGTTAAAGCTATTTATCAAGAAGAAGTAGTACCAAATTAGGTCGATCCTCTTTGTTTTATTACTAAAATACCATGGAAAAATTCACAACCAAATACAACTCAAGATTTTAACACCCACCAACCATTTGAACAACCATCATAAATAAATTGGAATGCACCAATGCCTTGGAAATCTTTGCCACAAGGATGGAAAAATCCTTACGGAAAATACCCTCAATATCCTTAATATCCACAATTTCAACAATCATATCCTATTTTTCCTCCATAATATTATCCTTAGCTTGTTCAACAAACTCAACCCTACAATTTGAATCCACAAATTTCATTACGATTTCCTCAAAGACCAAACCAATTGCTTTCCCAACCACTTCCAAATCCGAATAATAATAAAAATTCACAACCTATTTATAATATGGAAGGACAAAATTTCCAAACTTACATGATAACTCCACTAGATCTAAACAATGTCCAACTTAGATCTGGTAGAGTATTGGAGAAAAAGTCCCCATAAGATGTTATTCAGGAAAGTGAAAAGACCTCTGAAGAAGAGAAGTCTCTTAATGAAAAATAAAAAACTCAAAAACAAGTTACTCCAACACATCCAAATAAGTTAAATCCTATTATGGAACAACCTGTAGTATCTACTTGAAAAGCACCTTTTCTTGAGAGATTGAAATTGATGAAGGAGTAGAAAAGCAGATTTTATTGCGTGATTATAACATGTTAGATGAACTGAAGAATGTTTGCATAAAAAATCCTTTGCTACAGTCGATTAAGAAAATACCATTTTTTGCAAAGACAATTAGAGAGTTGAGCATAAAGAAACCAGGAAGAAAAAGAAAAGAAGTCAAAAGAATCCAACTACTCGGGAAAATTGCAGATATCATGATGGGTAAACAACAATTCAAAAATATCTTGATCCAAGAAGTTCCATTGTGAAGAGACATATAAATGGTATAGATATCCCAAATAGATTGATTGATCCAGGAGAAGTTATAAACATCGTGAGTAAATAAACTATGAATCAAATAAAACTTCCTAATCTTCAATATACACCTACATTGTTACAATTAGTTGACAGATCTATAATCCAACTTGATGGTATATTAGAAGATATATATGTATCCTTAGATTCTTGGGAATATCCTGAAGATTTCATGATTTTAACACTCAATATTAACTTAGGAGGACATCCATTGATTTTAGGAAGACAATGGTTGGCTACAACTGATGCTTTCATAAGTTGTAGATCTGGTGACATGTTTATCTCTGATGAAAATTCAACAAAGAAATTCACACTATATCCACCTGCAAGAGCAATTATAGAAGTTGAAAAAGAATAATGGCTAGATGATGACATTGATATAAGACCAATTTTTTCTAATTCACAAATAGATGAGGAAGATCAAATTTTGAATTTAATGGAAAATACTGAGTCTTCATCATATTGTGAGTCTAGTCAAAGTTTTAAAGAACAATGCAATATTGAATATTTATCATCTCGTCAACTATCCTTGCATTCTATGGAAAATTTTGGCAATTCCACAATTGAATTCTTTCTAGGAAAAACCTTGAATATCAATAATAATTTGGAAGAATTTCAAAAGAAAAAACTAATAAAGATGTTACAAGAACATTCCTCTGCTTATGCATGGGAATATATTGGCATGAAGGGAATTGATCCTAGTACTTGTATACATCATATTTACATTGAAGAAAATTCCAGACCAATTCGACAACCTCAAAGAAGAATGAATCCAAATCTAAGGGAAACTGTTAAAGAGGAACTACAAAAACAGCTGAATGTAAATTTCATCTATCCAATATTAGATAGTCATTGGGTTTCACCCTTAGTAATTGTTCGTAAGAAGAATGGGAAATGGAGACTATGCATCGACTATAGGGAATTGAATAAAGCCACTTTAAAACATCGTTTTCCACTTCCTTTTATAGATCAAATTTTAGATACATTGGCAGGAAAGAAATATTTTTCATTCTTGGATGGTTTTAGTAGGTATAGTAAAATCCAAGTAGCCCGAGAAGACCAAGATAAAACTACCTTTACCTGTCCATGGGGAACTTATTCTTATAGAGTACTTCCTTTTGGATTATGTAATGCACCTGCAACATTCCAAAGCATAGTATTAGGCATTTTTTCTAATCTAATTCATGATTGTGTGGAAGTATATATGGACGAATTTACAGTTTATGGAAATTATTTTGAAGAAGCTCTTAAAAATTTGGAAAAAATCCTCATTAGATGTAAAGCGGAAAATATCTCATCAAGCCATGAAAAATGTTTTATGATGTCTACTAAGGGGATTGTTTTAGGGCACCATATTTCAAGAAATGGAATTAAAGTGGACACATATAAAGTAGAAGTTATTTCTAAATGATCAATTCCAACTTGTCAATGAGATGTTAGAAGTTTTCTTGGTTTCACTGGTTACTATAGTATATTCATAGTAAACTTTACAAAAATTGCATCCCCACTTTTCAAACTGCCCACAAAAGACTATGAATTTAATTGGAATTTTGATTGCCAAAAGACCTTTGAAACATTAAAGGAGAAAATCTCTTAAGCACCCATTCTTAGAGGACCAAACTGGAAACTACCTTTTCACATTTCAACTGATGCTTCAAACACATCTTTAGGAGCTGTACTAGGAAAAAAGGATTTAACTCCTTATGCCATTTATTACACCAGTAAAAAATTGACTCCTAGAGAGTTAAATTACACTGTAACAGAAAAAGAGTTTTTAATTGTTGTCCATGCCATCAATAAATTAAGACATTACATTACTGGCTACGAAGCTTTTGTACATACAAATAATTCTGCAATTAGGTACATAATGAATAAGCCTGTCACTAATGGCAGAATTATAAGATGGTTGTTGTTGTTGCAAGAGTTTAACATCATTATTTTGGATCGACCTGGGAAACAAACTATAGTTGCCGAATTTTTGTCTAGGATTCAAAATGATAATAATGATGTACTTGTAGAAGACAATTTCCCTGATGAATATCTTTTTGTAGTATCTACTAAATCACCTTTGTTTGCAGATATTGTTAATTATTTGGCTACAAGGAAGTTATCATCATGTTTATCTCCTCGAGAAAAAAATAAGGTAATTCAAAATTAATGCATCTTATTCATGGATAAATGAAGAATTGTATAAAACAAGACCATATATGATCATTCGAAGGTGTGTTAGAGAAGATGAAGTACTAGATATATTGAAAGCTTGTCATGATGAGCCATGCGAAGGACACTTCGCTGACAAAATAACTTCCTATAAAGCCCTTCTCTTAGGATACTATTGCCCTTCCCTCTTTAAGGATGCCAAGGAGTATGTTAAGAGATGTGATAGTTGTCAAAGGATGGGGAAACCTGTTAAGACAACAATTATATTGGGTCTTGATCTTTCAGAAGCACAAAAACAAATAATGGAGCACCTAAATGAACTTGATGAGATAAGACAAGATGCAATCCAAAGAACCAATATAGTTCAAAAACAAAGATCCAGATGGCATGAAAAATATATCAAAGAAAAAAGGTTTGAGCCAGGAGATTGGGCATTACTTTTTGATTCAAAATTCAAAGGTTTTCAAGGGAAATTTCAAACTCGTTGGCTTGGGCCGTACGAGATGAAATAGTTTTGATAATGGTGTAGTTAAGATAAGAAATACTGATGAAGAAAGAATCACCTTCCTTGTAAATGGTCATAGATTAAGAATTTATCATAAGCCATTGGCAAAGGAAGAGTTTATCAAATATATGCAAGACAACACTGATTTTCAGTTGGTTAAGAAGGATTTTCCTTCTCCTCCAACTTTACCTAACTCTACACATAGGAAATAATTAAGTATAACTTGGTCTAGTGTAGAGTTAGGTAAAGTGTGTTTCGTTACTACGTACATTTATAACTTACAATCTGATGGTCACGATATGTTTTAGACATGAAGTGATCCGACGGTTCATTCTCTCCTCAGTATTATCGACACTTTATCCGTGGCTTAACACCCGATTGGTCCATGATCTCTATTTGAAGAGCATGGAGGGTCATTTGTAGGGTGACCGTTCATGAGAGAAGCTTATGTAAATTTTATTTCTCCTATTAATAAATTGTTTGAAGTGGTCGCGTTGGCTCAGGCCGTGGACTGTGTCCCTCTTTGAGGCTTTTAACCACGTTAAGAATACTGGTGTATTGATTTGTGAGCTGTTTGTGAGTGGTATCCTTTGGTGTTCTATTTGAGGAACTTACCCTGTAAATTCCTACATGGTATCAGAGCGTAGGTTGCGTGTTCGATACACACTCCGCTCATGTTGGGGGGGAGATTGTTGGATGTTGGATAAGCCAACACTGCACGTGTGTTTCTTGACATAGACTAACCGCCTCTCATGGATCCTTATCTCTGGCAATATGATCGTTGACTAACACCTGCGGGTTTTGGTGTAACGACAATCATGATTCCCAACAAGAAAGTGGGTAAGTCTCTTATCATTCTTGTTCTTTATGTTGATGACCTTATCCTTATTGGTAGTGATCCTAACCTTATAAACCATGTGAAGTCTAGCCTTAAAAAGCAGTTTGAAATGACATAATTAGGACAGTTGCATTATTTTCTTGATCTTAAAGTCTTGCAATCCAAGGAAGGTATTTCCCTTTCCCAGTCCAAGTATGCCTGTGATCTTTTACGCCACTTTCACATGGAAGATTGTAAGCCAACTTCTTCTCCCTTTCAGTTTGGAGCCAAACTTTCAATCACTTGTACTTCCCCTAAAGTTGATGCTACCTTATACCATCAACTTGTAGGAAAATTTTTGTATCTCACCCATAATCATCCTGACCTTTCCTTTATTTTTGGCCTTATTTCTCGGTTTATGAAAAACCCACATGAAAGTCATTGGAAAGCAGCTAAAAGAATACTTCGTTATGTTCGAGGTATAGTTCAGTTTGGGATTCATTACAATGCAGAAGCATCGCCTCTATTGGTTGGTTTCACCAATTCCGATTGGGCTGGTGACCCTGATGATCGGAAGTCTACTGCAGGTTATGTCTTCACTCTTGGTTTTGAACCTACTACATGGGCTTGCAAGAAACAAAGTGCCATTTCTCTTTCTTTAGTAGAAGCTGAGTATCATGGTGCCATAGAAGCTAGTAAGGAAGCCCTGTGGCTTCGTCAAATCCTGTCGAGTTTGGCTTTTAGCAACAGCGTCCGACTACACTTTGGTGTGATATCAATGTGCCATTCAACTATGCAAAGATCCAACCCAACATCAGCGTAGAAAACACATTGAAATACACATGTACTTCATCAGAAAGCTCATTCATGACCATGTTCTTGAAGTGCAATATTGTTCAACCAATGATCAAGTTGCATACATCTTTACAAAGGCTCTCATGGAGGCAAAGTTTACTAAAATTCGATTTATGGTCGGAGTTCAGGAAGTTGTCACTAAGGGGGGATAGGCTCTAATGCCTCCTTCCTTCTCCTATTGTGTCATATTTGTACATCCTTCAATCCTATCCTAAGTTGTTCTTAAGGGGGGATGTTAGGAGATTCCGACACATAGGAAATAGTTAAGTATAACTTGGTCTACTGTAGAGTTAGGTAAAGTGTGTTTCTTTACTATGTACATTTGTAACTTACAATTCAATGGTCACGATATGTTTTAGACATGAAGTGATCCGACGATTCATTCTCTCCTTGGTATTACCGACACTTGATCCGTGGCTTAACACCTAATTGGTCCATGATCATTACTTAAAGAGCATGGAGGGTCATTTGTAGAGTGACCGTTCATGAGAGAATATTATGTAAATTTTCTTTCTTTTATTAATAAATTTCCTGAAGTGGCCGTGTTGGCTCAGACTGTGCACTGTTTCCCTCTTTGAGGGTTTTAACCACATCAAGAATACTGGTGTATTGATATGTGATCTGTTTGTGAGCAGTGTCCTTTGGTGTTCTATCTGAGGAACTTACCTTGTAAATTCATACAACATGTTTATATAGAAAATTCAGGGTGAAAACAAAGTAATTTTGGCATCCTAAATTTTCTTTCCCTTTACTATTTTCTTTTTATCCATATTCCTCTTTCTAGAATAATTAGCTACAAAATTAATGAGATTCTGTAACTTTCACAAACTTTTGCAGCTGATGTTTGATAGGAACCACTAATTGGAGCAATAGAAGAAATGATCAAATCCACCCTTGGAAGCACCTAAAGACAATGCAAAAAGGAGAAATCAAATGTTAGAATCACAATTCAAAAGGTATGCAAATATTTAACTTAATAATAAGGTTCAAAACTTTAGTATATGAATTATATGGACGATATATCACCTGTTCAAAAACCATCATTGCCGAAAGTGAGATGAAAATATCTTGTCATATCAAATAAAAACTCCATAAACCACTATTCGTCCCTCATCATTACACAACACTCCAATCTCAAATTACGCATTCATTGTTGAGATCACCCAACTCATATTCATTCATACCCTAACGATCACTTAACTTCACTTATTTTTCCTTTCGTTCTCGTTCATACTCTCACCAAAAGCCATTATCCCGAAACCCTGACTCATACCCTGTCAAGAATTGAATTCTAAGGTGAAATTTCTCAACCATTGGTGTCATAGTGAGAATAGAACCAAATGGTAGAAAATTTATGGACGAATATCCGTAGGTGAAAGAAATGTTGCAGAAAGCACAGTAGCTAGAGTTCATGGAAAAGTTTGATGGTTTTAACAAGGAAGTAACAAAATCATTTGCCAGAGCTTTTGATGGCATAGAGGTTGAAATTGGTGACATCAAGTTTGCAGTGACAAAATCTCTTATTGTTGAAGCCACTAGACTATCAAGAATTAGAGAGAGATGGTTTAAGAACAGGGGCATTGAAGGAGAAGAATGGAAAACTTTCTTGAAAAACCCAGGTATGAATACCACTATTTTTAAGAAAGGAATTCCCAGTACAACACTTAAGGGTAAATAGAGAAATTTGTTGCTAGGAATCCAAAAATTTGTCACTTGTGAATGAAGATTTGGTTGTATGCTCTTTTACCACATTCGTCTGATGATGCATTTTCTCGAAGAGAATGAAATTGATCTTCCTTATTTTCTGTTAAAAATCTTAAGGAAAATGTCTGGGAATGTTCAGAAAATGATCCAATTCATAGAAAACACCATGTATCATCACGATCTTATAAAAATACTCATTGAATTTCATCTTAAAAGCCTAGGAGATAATTTGGATACTTTCCTAGTTAGAAATCATTCTAAGGAGGAGTATCAAGAGCCACTTAGTAGCAGCAAATCAAAAAGAGGAAGGAAGAGAATATCTAAGAATCCTATTAAAAACTTACCTAAAAAAAAACTACAAGAACAGTTAGAAGATGAGACTCCTATTGCAAAATTTTTAGGAAGCATTAAAAGGCAATCCACTAGAAGAAATAAATCTAGCAAAAAGGAAGAAAACACATCCAAGAAAACAAAGGAAGCTAAAACAGAGAAGAAAAGAGCTAAAACTAAAAACCCTCTTCCATCAAATGTAAGAAGAAGCGCCAGGCTTAATAAAAAACCATCTCAACAGTCTATAGATGCTGTTAATTTGGAGGAAGAAGAGAAAATATTGAAAGTTCCATCACCTACTTTCATCTCACCTATTCATAGCCCAGGCCGAAAAACACCAGAAATAGATCCAGTAGAGCAAGAAATATATGATTACATTGAATCTCTAGAGAGGAAAGCCACAGGAAAAGAACCATTTTCAAATCAAGAAAAAGAAACTCAGTCTAGTAGCCCACAAGAACCTCCAGCCATAAATATTTTGAAACATGAAATTTTTGAGCTGGAGACGTTAAATAGACACATATAGTAGGAGCATAAGGCCTTAAAGATACATAACGAGATTCAAAGAACTAAGAATGATAATATTCTTTTGCATTTGGGCCTATGGTATAAGAAAAACAAACAATAAAAGCAAAAGAATAAGGTTCTTAGAGGAAAGGTGATAAATTTGAAGGATAAAATCTTGATGAAAAGGCCAAGAATGGAAGTGGCTAAAAAGAGGGTGAAGAAGATAAACCTAGATATACTAGCTCAAGTCTCAGAAGAAATGCAGTAGTCCAATTATAAATTTTTTCATGAGGACATGCAATGGCCTCCGTGTGGGGGAATGTAGAGCCTCATGAATGCTTCATTTTGACAATCTCCCTGACCATTTTTTCCTCTCTTTGACCATCATCATTAACTCAAAAGGCATCAAACTACAAGGTTTTTGGCATGGTAAGGTATTTAATTGTCTTATATTTCATTAATTATTGAATTAATGTTTGTATTAACTACCAAATTCATGCAATTCTAAATCTAATCTATGTTTCTGTAGCCAACTGCAAGGTTTACCAGGATCCGAGGTGCCAACTAAGAAGAAAAAGATATGGAAAGGTGGAGATTGATCCCTTCAACAATTCCTTCCTATCCATCCAAACCAGATCATCAAAGGATTGTTCGATTGCGTGGTCAAAGGGTGAAAGTCAACGTGTCGCTGAACATGTGAGCGAGAGTGTGAAAATCTTATGCTTCAAGATTTTCTTTACCAAATAGGAAACCATAAGAAAAAGATTTTTTGATACATTTTAGAAGCTAAGTTTAGAAGTTTGTTAGCTAATGGTAGGCGTAAAATCCTCGAACATTTATTTGACACGAGCTTTTATAAATACCGTGCAACAAAACATGAACAAAGGTTGAATTTGATGTATGCGATAGTGATATGATATTATGGGGTGAATGTAATGTGAAAATGTTAAAAAGTTTAAAATTGTAATTATCTAAAATAGATAACAATCGAGCACTAAAAATTAGCACGATATTAGAGTTGAAATGAATAAAAGTCACTGACATCACCCCCGTGAAGAAAGCTATGTTGGCTTTCATGATCGAGAAGAGTGAAAGAGATGAAAATGTTGGAGAACTAAAATAATGGTAGGGTTTGTAGCAAACAATAGGGAGTCCTTCTTTTCTTACAAATAAAGGTTAGGGTGTAAGAGAAACCCTATGAAAGGCATGGATATCGTAAAGGCCCAAGTTCTAGAATATTGAAATCATAGTAATGATCAATGAGAAGCTATTGAGGTTATTCAAGTACCTGTGATAGGTTAAAGTGTAACCCTAGATGGGCTAGTATTTCAATAGGAAATGGTATGATGTAGATCTAGTGACTGTCGTGTACAATGATAGTTGGGAAAATTTGGAATGAGAATACAGGTGGTGCTCAAGAGGATGTATTTCTTCTCAACACGACATTGACATATGGCTGATACTCCATGGTGCAGGATTAAGAGGGAGTTGATTGCTTCCTACAATCCTAATTAAGGATAAGTACTTATGTTATGTAGGCCATAAGAGTTAGCCATATGTCAAAGTAGGCCATAAGAGTTAGCTCCAAGAGGGAGTTGGTCTCATATCTAGAGAGGAAAGACAATAGTGTCTTCAAGATGAATCTGGCAACAAATCATGACAACATGTAGAGGTTTCTCTTGACAAGAATCTTATCAGTTGACCTCTAAGCCCATATGATCAACTACTTGTTACTGAAAGTGTAATAGAGAGATGATGGTCACTTCCTTGTTAAGGGAAGTATGCTATTAGATATTTTGGCATGATAAATATACCTGAAGAAATTGAGAGAGACTCCTCTTTAGTTTTATATTTCATCAATCCTATGATGAGTTTGTAGTCAGATGTATCCTTGCTTTTCATCATTTAATCTAAGCGAAATAGATCCTGCGGATGTATATTGGCTTGTTGCCAAATCATATGTTGATATATCTACATAAAAATATTAACCATGGACTGAGATAAACTTCCATAGATGTGAGACTTCATGGATACACTGATGTTGATTGGGCTAGAAATGATGTTGACTAGAAGAGCACATTGGGGTGTTGTTTTAGCATGGGGACTACCATATTGATATCTTGGATGAGAAGGAAGTAGAAGTCTATTTTCCGTAGCACGGTTGAGGCCTAGTACATTGTTACTAGCATGGTTAGCTGTGAGGAAGTATGGTTGGGGAATCTCTTTGGAGAGTTGTTTGAGCAGGTACTAGATACATCATAACAACAAGAGTAGGATCAAAATTTAAGAGAATTTAGTATTCCACAATATGTCCAAGTACATTGAGATCAGATATCACTATATTTAGGATGTGGTGGAGAAAGGATCCATAAGACTCCATCACATTTAGACTAGTGAGTAGATAACTTATATACTTACCAAGCCTTTATTGAAATGGAAGTTCTTGGTATTCAAAGAGAAGCTTGAACTAGTGGATGTGACCCTTCCAAGAAGTGTTCATGGATGATCTAGAAAACTGAGCTACGCTCTTCCCCCTTGTTAAGCTCCAGGAGGGGAATGGAATTGAAGAGCACCTGGGATTGAGGGAACTCATGGAAAATATGATATGTCTGATATTTACCAAAAATGGTAAGTGGTATCTCCCATATTGTCATAATAGGATGTGTTTTATCCTTACCTATGGTAAGTGGTATCTCCCCTACTGTCGAGTATACCCTTGTATGCATCCTACCCACAAGCGGGGCTTGTTGGGATTACCACACATATGGAAAATGGGCAAGGATACTTGGGATGTGTTTGATCCTTACTAGAAATGGTAAGTGGTATCTCCCCCAAGTGACTTGGGATGAGCCTGATCCTTACCTCTCGTGGTGATTGGTATCTCCCCCAAGTTAGAGGATGCGGGTGTTCTACCACTTGATTCTTGAGGGTCAAGGTGGGAATATCAATGGGAATAGGATGTGTGTGATCCTTACCTCTCATCGTAAGTGGTATCATGCCTATTTTCATTGGATATAACGTGGAAAATTGATCTCCCCTATGATTCTTCTTCTTATTTAAATTGAGACATCCTTGTTCAACTGAGACAAAGGTCATGGAATTTGACCTGGAGACCAATAGAGTTTGGTGGACTTTTACTCTTATGGTAAATTGATCTCTCCTACCATCAGTTGTGGATTATTCTTATTTTATGAGATAAGATGAGATGAGACATGATGCAA
>APFE031564202.1:179055-211378 GCA_000404065.3 Pinus taeda
GAGATACGTACATCCAATATGACACACAAGATGTTGAGAAAATTCCTCCCTAGCTAAGAGGGAGTATTGAAATTTGGGGTAGCTATGGGATGAATTTCGCATGAGAGACCATACTAGCCCATATTGCCCCAAAGAGAGAATTTAAATTGGTTAAAGGAAATTGTTATTAATGTGTTTGGGGAACTCATCTTATTTTTAATGTGATACAAATATACTTGGGTGAGTAATCATCAAACATGTGGAAGATACTATATTTTGTGCTTAACAAGGCCAACCACGTGAAGTTGGAAGCTCATATGGCTTCCCCCCCCCCTTTCACATCACTCTCAATTTCCTGATACCAATCTATCTACTATAATATATTTGAAACAAAAACAATAACATTCAAACATAAAAAGTAGGAAAATAAAAATTTAAGGTGAATGAAACAGAACAAACCAACTTAAACAAATAAATACATACCTCGTACTTTTCAACATTTTGATATCATTAATATTCTACCTCATCCATATGATCATCTATATCATCCATTTCATAATTCATGTACAAAGGATTCACCATATCATCATCTGGAACATGATCTTCTACATTCGGTTCAAATTCTTCATGTTATTTGTCTGAAACAATGTCAATATCATATAGTTCATCCAAATTAGAATTGTCTCAATTAACATATATTCCTTGAGCTTCTTCGACATCTTCATATTAAACTGCATGAACCCCTGCTTCTCTACATCATCTTCTTCTTCAATTTCATCTTCTAATTCCACCACATTATACTTTATGGGCCTTCCACTGGGATCATATATAACAACATACGACCAACCTAATTCACATAGAATGTCTACATAAAATACCTATTCAGATTGGCTTAGAAGAACATATCACTCTAATCCTAGCTTAAGTTTCCTTGTACCAATCATGGTAAATCCGCTAGCATGCTCAATAACAGTTATATCAGGTTCACATTCATGGATTTGTAGCCTAAACCATTTGATATCGAACACAACTATTTTGAAGGATTGAAAGTCACACTCAAGTATATCATGCAGATATCCATAGTATCAATTCTCAGATAGTTCTTGATGTTGGCATTATGATGCATGTGTTGCACTTGATGACAACCCACTTGTAGCAGAACAACTCTCTTGTATATGGTAACTAGATGAATCTACGTAACTAGATGAATCTATAGGAGAGATATCAGATATGACAGAATTCATGGCAGTTGTGTTTACAAAAGTGACAAAATGGAGGGCAACTCAAAGGAATCATTTCAGAAGTTATATGGCAAATCTCCGTGTAACAAGTCTATTCAGAGGTAACATGGCATTGGCACAAAAGAATAGGAAGATGGAACTAAGGTCTACTGATCAGAATAAATAAGTTGAAGGAAAAGGATGGTGTAAAGCAGTTTAAGATGTATACGCAGGTCCACTTAGTCAAAGCATGTATACATGCTGGTTCATAGAACAAAAAGGGCGTATACGTATACATGCACTTTCATAAGAAGAAAAGTGCGTATATGTTGGAAAATCAGGGAATTTCAAGAGTAAACAATACCAGGGGTCAATACCATGGTATTAGCCCATAATATTGAGAGGAATAATGGTTACTTGATCCCGTCTAAGAATACCATAGGTTCTAAGTGTGGTTTTGGTCCGAGGTATTGAGAAAGGCCAAAAACTATATAAGGAGGAGAAGATCAAAGGGATAGTGTGTAAGGAATGAATATCTTATGAAGTGTTAGATGAAAAAGAAAATATGCATGTTATGGGTTTCTGATGCTTTGCTTGATCTAGACTAAGTATGAACTTGAGTATTTGATCATGGATGAGATCTAATAATGGATCAGGATCATAATGACTTATCATTATGAGATATGATAATGGATAGGCTAGATCTGAGTGCTAACAAATGTTTTGTGCTTTAAATGTTATGATATGTGTATATCTGAAGATTGGAATAGCTGCGAAGTTATAAGTTTTAATTTGCAGATCTGTACAATGGTTTGCCTTGGTGAAGGTGCGTATACACACTGGTTCAGGTCTTCCAAGTAGCGTACGCAAAATAAAAGCTTGATGTTTAGGGATGATTGATCTATCAAATTAGCGCTATTATTTTACTACTGTTTGTCAATGATGTCTTCATTAGAACTGAAAATAAAATTGATTGTATAAGGAGATTGAGTCTGGTTGATTGATCAATTGAGAAAGAAGGGTGATCCTTTTTGCTATCTGTTTAGAAGTCTGTAATATGACAGTAGATCTTCAAAATGTCACTGATTGGTATAGTTTGTGGTTCAAAGGTTTTATAGTTCAATATCTTTAAAGGTATAGGTAGGTTGAGCTAAAGGAAGTAGTGTATACACACCGATTGGCTTCATTGAAGGAGCGTATACATTCTGACACATGCCTTTTGAGGTTACAGTTAGTTCTAATTGTTGATGCAATTTTTTGGGTTTAGATTTGTGTACTCGTTACAATGATCTGTTTGTTCTAGTTGATTGGCTGAATTTGATTAAGTTTAAATGAATGGTTGATTTAGTCGTGTCAGAGGTTCAATGATTGTTTGATTCAATATGTCAGAGGATTCAGTGATTGATTTATTTAGTTATGGTTGATTCAAAGATTGATGATTGGGTTTCAGTTTTATTAGAGACTGATGATTGAGTTTCAGTGATTGGTTGATGCATATGTATTTGATGGATGTATTGTAGTGGTGATTGATTTTGAGCTTCAATATTAGTGATGGGTCCAATGTGAAAATTTGATGAAATGTGGCCTTCATATTGTAGTGTTGTGTATTAGGAGTATCTAGTATGAAAATTCATGAAACGTGATCCCTGGAGGATGCTGAGGGTTGGAGCCTTTAGTGAGGAAGTCGAAGCTTCCTGTCAGTAGTGGCTGGTGATTTTATCATGGGGTTGGAGCTCCCTTCCAGTAGCAACTAGAAAATGAGTGAAAGTTATAGCCTTTTGTAGGTTGGCACCTACGTACTAGTAAACATATCGGCTAGTACAAGAGCTAGGGGGTTGTAGCTCCCTTTTAGTAGAAGCTAGAGAACGAGAGAAGGTTGTATCCTTCTGTAGGTGGATGCCTGCATACTGGTATGAGTCTGCACCAGTACAAGATTGTAAACAAATTATTCTTTATATTAAAAGAAGACAGAGAAAACAACAACAAGTGGTTTTTCTCCCACATTGGGTTTCCACCTTAAATCTTGGCGTTCATGTGTGTTTCTTATGTGTGATGGTTTATTATGTTATTATTGCACATGGTTATTGTTTAATGTTTAATAAAGTACTGATGCACTGATTAAAGATCAACATATGATGAATTAACTAAATCATAAGTTCACTGGATATACGCTGGTTGCCTTAAGAACAGTTGTGTGCACACGCGATTTCACTTCAGTGAAGTAGCGTATATAAATCTGATTATGGAAATGACAGAGTTATTGATTTGTAAATACTGATTCACCCCCCGCTCTCAGTATTATTCCTAGCAATTGGTATCATAGTAGGTCCTTTGGCAAAAGCTTGATTGCTTGAAGGAGATCTGTAGTATCAATGAGAAAGAAGCAAAAGAAGAAAGAACCTCAAAATAAGAAGACATCTCAAAGGAACTATGACATTGGGAGAGACGATTGGCCATTATGTGGAAGCAACTCTTCAGATTCATAATCACCTCATAATGAAGACGAACTAGAAAAAGAACTATCAGGTATGATTTTGTTGTCCTCTGGTGATACATTTCTTTGTTCATTTGAAGATAATGAAAGTGACAACGAAAAAATTGAATTTGCTCTTATGAGTGAAAGAGAAAGAAATCAAATAGAGGCAGAATTTAAAAATCTCACAAACACAATTAGAGATAAAAAATATTTAATTGATAAAAGGGAATGTGCCTACAAAGAAGAAGTTACCAGGTTAAAAGCCCAGTTGGAGGAAGGAAACAAAATAAAGAAGCAGTACAAAGAAAAGGAAGATCAAAGTCAAAGGCTACAGGATGAAGTGACATCATTGAGAAATGAAGTGAATGAAAGGGACACAACAACCAAGGAACTTATAGAAAGAACCAACTACTGTGAAGGTCTTGAAGCTATGGTCGTTTCTCTAAAAGAAGATCTCAAAAATTCAAATAAGCAGAATGAAGAACTACTCCAAGCATTTTAAGAACAAGAAAATGAAGTTCTCGAATTAAGGCAACAAGTGGAAGAAGGAAGAAAAGCTGAAGATATCATGAAGAAGCAGTATCTTGAAAAGGAAGAGCAATATCAGGTTGAGTTAAATATCCTAAAAGGTAAATTAGAAGAAATGGATGAACTTTTACGATTTCAAGATCGTACTAAGATTTTGGATGATATTATTAGTAGTCAAAGGTCTTCTGCCATCAAATCTGGTCTTGGTTTTCATGAAACTGTTAAAGGTAAATCTAGCTCACAAACTGAAGCAAGGAACTCTAGTGCAAAATCTGAAATGCTCAATAAGGAGATAAGAGGTCAACCCCGACATGAACAACCAAGGAAATAATGTCTTCAAAGAAAATCATTTACTCCTAACTATGGCAGTGTTAATCGGTTCTTTCTTTTGATGAATAATGTTGAATGTTTCATATGTCATAATTTTTGACATGTTGCAGCGAGATGCAGAAATATAATGATTCAAGCTAATAACCATCACACAGAAAGATTATCATCTTCCAAGTAATTTAAGGGATATTTTTTTTCTTGCAATATGTTTGGTCACAAAGCCATTAACTGCTATAGAGGGAATATGAAACATATAATATGTTATGCTTGTAACAAGTTTGGGCATATAGGAAAAGAATGCAGGTGCAAATTTCGGCCAACATGCCAAAAGGAGCAAACATCATCACACTCCAAGGTATGGAAGAAGAAGGAAGTACAATCAGAAATATGTGGCATAGCTCAGTATACAGACAAAACAGACTCAGGAGGAACTAAAAGTATGAAATTTCAGTGTTTTAATTCTCATACACAATTATCATGAAGACAAGTCACGTATATACGCGAGTTCGAAGCTGCACAATCGCGCATATGTTGGTTTGATGAAGGAGCAGTGGAACAAACTCAGAAAAATGATTTGATATGGTTCAAACAATTATCAATTATCTTTTCAGTCTTGATGATTGATGACTACAGCCTGTGGATGTTATTTAGAAGTGCCTTTGATCCTCATAAGTTGTTGATGACTTTATGTATATCTGATTGACAAATATGCCTTGATTAATGACTTTTTGACTATGCACAGGTTCAGGGGGAGAATTAGCCTTCACACGCATTCTGCATTGTTGGCATTACGGTTGCTGAGTTCAGCTATAGTTTCAGATATTTATATCATTTGTTGCATAAGTCATGTAAATATCTAGGGGGTGATATCACTCCTTCTGTCATAGTCTATATTTGAATGAGTCCTATTGGACATATGATGCAATTGTTTCCCCACTATGCCTAGGATGGGTGATGTAATAATTGCTTTATTTATGTCATGTATAAACAATTTATATATCCCCACTTGGTTGGGTGGATGAGTCAAATTCGGTATATCCCCACTTAGTTGGGAGATTGATGTATGTATGATTCGTTGGTGATAGGAAGGTCATACTCACATAGTTGAGTTATAGAGTCATGTTATTCTTTTGGAAAATATTTTTGCAGACTTTGCATGTGCTCAGGGGAAGCATGGACGATTTAGTGCATCTCATCATGTACAAAGGGGGAGTTTAATAAGAGAATTCAACATGTGCTTAGGGGGAGCATGATCAAAGTTCATATTCAACTATTCAGATATGGAAGTCTTCATTTTGGTCAGCCCTTTTCCATTGATCTCAAAAGGGGAGAATATCTTAGTCCACCCTTTGCCCTTGATGTTAAATGGGGAGAGTATTTTGGTGTTGCTTGATATCTCTAACATGTTCAATAGCTTGCAGTAATCAACAACAACATGGTTTCCATCAAGTCCAAAGGGGGATATTGTTGGCATTATGTTGCATGTGTTGTACTTGATGGCAACCCACTTGTAGCAGAACAACTCACTTGTATATGGTAACTAGATGAATCTACATAACTAGATGAATATACATAACTAAATGAATCTACAGGAGAGATATCAGATGTGAAAGAATGCATGGCAATTGTGTTTACATGAGTGACAAAATGCAGGGCAGTTCAAAGGAATCATTTCAGAAGTTATATGACAAATCTCAGTTTAATAAGTCTATTCAGAGGTAACATGGCATTGGCATAGAAGAACAGGAAGATGGAACTAAGGTCTACTGATCAAACTAAAGAAGTTGAAGGAAAAGGATGGTGTAAAGCAGTCTAAGACATATACGCAGGTCCACTTAGTCAAAACAGTGTATACACGCTGGTTCACAGAACAAAAAGGGCGTATACGTATACAAACACTTTCATAAGAAGAAAAGCGCGTATATGTTGGAAAATCAAGGAAATTCAAGAGTAAACAATACCAGGGGTCAATACCATGGTATTAGCCCACAATATTGATCGGAATAACTGTTATTTGATCTCATCTAAGAATACGACACGTTCTAAGTGTGGTTTTGGTGTGAGGTATTGAGAAAGGCCAAAAACTATATAAGGAGGAGAAGGTCAAAGGGATAGTGTGTAAGGAATGAGTATCTTATGAAATGTTAGATCAAAAAGAAAATATGCTTGTTATGGGTTTCTGATGCTTTGCTTGATATCTAAACTAAGTATGCACCTGAGTATTTGATGATGGATGAGATCTAATAATGGATCAGGATCATGATGACTTATCATTATGAGATATGATAATGGATAGGCTATATCTGAGTGCTAACAAATGTTTTGTGCTTTAAATGTTATGATATGGGTATATTTGAAGACTAGAATAGCTGTGAAGTTATAAGTTTTTATCTACAGATCTGTACGCTAGTTTTCCTTGGTGAAGGTGCGTATACATGCTGGTTCATCTCTTCCAAGTAGCGTATGCAAAAGAAAATCTTGATGTTCAGGGATGACTGATCTATCAGATCAATGCTGTTGTTTGTCAATGATGTATTCATTAGAACTGAAAATAAAATTGATTGTATAAGGGTTGATTGATTGATTGAGAAAGAAGGGTGATCCTTGTTGCTATCTATTTAGAAGTATGTAATATGACAATAGATCTTCAGAATGTCACTGATTGGTATAGTTTGTGGTTCATAGGTTTTATAGTTCAATATATTTAGAGGTATACACAGGTCGAGCTAAAGGAAGTAGTCTATACATGCCGGTTGGCTTCATTGAATGGGAATATACATTCTGACACATGCCTTTTGAGGTTACAGATAGTTTTGGTTGTTGATGCAGTTTTCTGGGTTTAGATTTTTTTATTAGTTACAATGATCTGTCTGTTCCAGTTGATTGGTTGAATTTCATTAAGTTTGAATGAATGGTTGATTTAGTTGTGTTAAAGGTTCAATGATTGTTTGATTCAGTATGTCAGAGGTTCGGTGATTGTTTGATTTAGTATGTTAGAGGATTCAATAATTGATTGATTTAGTTATGGTTGATTCAGAGATTGATGATTGGGTTTTAGTTATGTCAGAGATTGATGATTGAGTTTTAGTGATTGGTTGATGTAGATGTATTTGATGGATGTATTGCAGTGGTGGTTGATTTTGAGCTTCAATGTTGCTGATGGGTCCAGTGTGAAAATTTGATGAAACGTGGCCTTCATATTGTAGTGTTGTGTATCAGGAGTATCCAGTTTTAAAATGTAGAAATTTTGAATAATAAACACATATTCAATGGAGATTATCCTGATCATGTACTATTGCGGAATACATACACAATACATAAGCTCCTCTACGTTGATCATCAATATAGCAGCATCAATAACAATAAAACATCAAGATTATGCACATATTAACACAGTATGTAACCCGGGGAAAGCTTACAGCTGAAAACCCCACACTATCTATATATTAATGATTGAGAACATGTAACATTACAATAGTCAATACTTCTCACAAGTATACAGAACTATCTCCACCTATTACACGCAATACAACTCAGATCTGATCTCCAAATCTATTCCACTGCTTGCCTTCCTCCATTGCTCAATACCTGCTCAATAATGGATGAGAATGGTTGAACTAAACTCGTATTTACCTAAAAAGAATCACTCACACTGGGAATCATGTGAGCAGAGGCTATAATCACTTGGTATTGGCCAATTCTCATTGGCATAACTCAATCCCATTAATTGTGCAAATCCTCATGCACAACTATAGTCACAATTGATAGCAATCTGATCCTCCAACACCTGTCCCTGCTGAACTGAACATGTACTGACATGCAACTGAGTTAACTAATGTATTCTTTAGTTGCATTATGAGTTAATAATTAGTTTAAAAACTCATAATTAGTCTATTTGCAGTTAGACTAATTACAACTAGTTTAACCAAGTCAAACTGAACACAACTCCATCAACTCCACAATCAACTTCACCAAACTCAACTGATTGAGTTCTAACTAAAGTCATGCATGCAACAACTCAACTGACCCACAAAGAAATCATATTTCCTTCTGACAGCTACATGTGCCATATCTGTAGCTCAAACTTAAGTGCTCCAAGAGAATAAGATAAAGTTTATAGTCTAAATATTATTATAAGACAATAATATTTGACTTTTCTATTTTTGGCAGCCAGTCTAAAAATAGACTTTGATCACTCCTGCTGTGATCACTCTTGCTGTGGTCACTCTTGCTGTGATCACTCTTGCTGTGGTCACTCCTACTGTGATCACTCTTGCTGTGGCCACTCCTGCTGTGATCATCCCTGTTGTGATCCAAAAATAGAACTTGCGCCATAATTTGTCTGCGGGCCCACTTAGTGAAGGTGACTCTTTTCACTAAGCTCCATCATCTTGTTGCAATCTCAACATAAAATTCATGAAGTGGTCCCTGGAGGATGCTGAGGGTTGGAGCCTTCAGGGAGGAATTCGAAGCTTCCTGCCAGTAGTGGCTGGTGATTTGATCAGGGGGTTGGATCTCCCTTCTAGTAGCAGATGGAAAATGAGTGAAGGTTGTAGCCTTCTGTAGGCCGACACCTACGTACTAGTAAACATATCGACTAGTACAAGAGCTAGGGGGGTTGTGGCTCCCTTCTAGTAGAAGCTGGAGAACAAGAGAAGGTTGTAGCCTTCTGTAGGTGGATGCCTGCGTACTGGTATGAGTCTGCACCAGTACAAGATTGTAAATAGATTATTCTTTATATTAAAAGAAGACATAGACAACAATAGTAAAAGGGTTTCTCCCGCATTGGGTTTCCACCTTAAATCTTGGTGTTCATGTGTGTTGCTTATGTGTGATGGTTTATTATGTTATTATGGCACATGGTTACTATTTAATGTTTAATAAAGTACTGATGCACTGATTAAAGATCAACATATGATGAATTAACTGAATCATAAGTTCACTGGATATACGCTGGTTGCCTTAAGAATAGTTGCGTGCACACGCAAGTTCACTTAAGTGAAGTATCGTATATAAATCTAATTACGAAAATAAAAAAAGTTATTGATTTGTAAATACTGATTCATCCCCCCTCTCAGTATTATTCCTAACGCTTGATGTCTGTCACCCCTAGAGGAAACATTGATAACTTGAAATATTGTAGTTATCCCACTATTAGAAGTTTTCATATTTTCATCCAACATTTTGATGTGAAATTTGTGGCCATTGCACCACATGTTGTTGTGGTGTTTCAACTTCAATACATCAAACACATAAAACACATTAAAATATGCATTTTGGATTGATAAGAATTCATATTTACACTTGCAAAATTTCAAAATTAAGAAAAAAAACATGCCATATGCATCAATATAACTATAAAACAAACTTATTATGGGTGAATATGTTGGCTTGATAATATTTTAAACCATATGATAAATCAATTTCCCTCTGCGTAAGATTGGTATCTCCGCTATGTTGAGCTTCTTTGACCAATGAAGACACACCATACCATCATAACCTACCATTATTAGTTTGTTTTCATAATTTAATCCATACTTCATCCAATCTTTATTGTTCGCAATGTATAAATGTATTGCATCCCACTCTTGATCAATTGTTTTAAAATAAAACAACTCACATATATATAATTATTTGCCGTGTTATACATTCATAATAATGGATTATGCAAGAAGATTAAAAATTAAATAAGTATGATATACATAAAAACAAAAAAGTCAAATGTGCTATAAATGTCCACTATATATTTACATCACACTTTTCTCATTCTACCTTTCCCCAATAGGCTCTCCCATTAAAACTCATCCATGAAGTTAACATCCCAAATGTGATCCAATATATCAATATTTTTTCCTATTTCATCACTATATTGACAAATATAAACCATGGTTTGATACACCATATATCCCTCTACCCTACAACCCTCAAGACCCGCTCTTTGTCTAACCAAATCCTCTAGTGGTTTCAAGTGCCTCTCAACCATCCACAATGATCTTGTGTGTATAGGTCCACTCTTTTCAATCTCCTCGACTTGGTGTATGAGGTATTGTTCTCGTGCATTGAAAAATGTCGAAGGTAGATACTTTTGAATTTCACACATTAGGTGAATTTTTTTTCTCCATTACTTTATATCTTCTTTATCTATTTCTTTAGATGGCAACCATCTACAAATGAAGCAAGAAAATCACAAGTTTCAACCAAAAAAGAATAATATATTACATGATGACAAGAAAAACACATGCAATGAAAAATATGCAACACAACAACTTATTGAACAAATTACACTTTGCACATAAATCTCCACTTACCTCATCTATTTGCCAAGATCATATATAACTTGTTTGACATTGTTCTCAAAGTTTTGTGAGAGATATAAAGGTGGAACATATTGTAGCAAAAAAATGATCGATCATTATTTTTTCCCAAATTAGTAGAAAAATGAAAACACTAATTAACAAGATGTTTCCCTAGTGTATAAAATATATATGCACCAAAATGATTACCTAGTGAACGTATGCCAATCATGATTTTTTCCCCACCTAATTCACCTTAATTTGTTAGGATATTCTTTATGTTTGAAGAAAATCCAGTTGGAAATAATTTTTTCAATAACCTCTGTAACATGCTTGCTTTGTTGCTTTGTCAATAACATTGGAAGGGTGCTTATATTTCGGTCATCTCCATCGCTATTTGAATGAATCACACTTTGAAATGCATGGTCGGCCTCCTTAATGTCATTACAAATCTTGACAATTTTTTCTTTATCTCCCCTTCCATCTAAGATTCCCCATAAGGTCACTGTTACATTCATCTCGATGTGCATTGTATAAAAAAACTGAACAATTTATAGGTGCTCATACTAGGGTAGTCTATTGAATTGCTCAAGATAACTTTTCGTTCCTCGTGGAAGTGCCTTGTTATTAATGCCTTCTCGAACTACATCATGAATCATAGTTAAAGATATTATAGCAACAATATAATCTGTCAATTAGTACAATGAAGAAAATGCCATAAAAAGATAAAATAATCCAAACATATAATGTATATTGATACATAGAAAATTCGATCCATACCTTGAGAGACTTTATTTTGTTGCAACTTCCATGCATGAGGTGTCATTCTCCGTGGTCTTAATCTAGTCTCTTCTTTCCCATTGAAAATATGTTTTTCAATACTTCGGTACCTATGGCTTTTAGAAAGGAAGTGTTTATACTGATCAAACACCTCATTTCGTAAGCTTCTTGAACGACATGATTTAATCTTAGGACCATAAACAAGACAAGAAAATTTACCATTTGTTTGTATACCTACAAGAGATGGAATAATTTTTATACTAATTATTTTATGTACAATGAAGGTTGAAGTAAAAAAATACTTGAATTGAAAACCATAAAATTAAACACCATTAAAGTGCACGGTAACATTATAACAAACCACAAAAATGTGTTAGCCCCAGGGCGTTGTGAATTGCCCATACAACCATTGCATGGAATTCAAATTCACTTTATGTAGCCATTGGTCTAGAGATATCATACATAGTGACATCGCTCCATAACTCCACTAACTCGTTGATAAGAGGCTCAATATATACATTCATATCTTTGACCTGGTACTTACTTAATTAATTGAACACACAATACATAATTACCACATCTATGAGTAAATAAAAAAATTATAATACATAAATATAAGGCATAATTGAACATATATGAGTAAATTAACAAAAAATATAGGACATAATTATGAAACAAACAAGACAAATGAGATGTTATTGTGCTAAAAAACATTTTAAACAAATTAATACCTGGAACAATCATTGTCAACATTATGTGCTCCCTCTTTATTGACTTCCACAGAGGAATGTTATTGTTGACAAAAAAAATAGTCCACACCGAGTAAGTAGATCTGGACTCTCCAAATGGATTGACACTGTTAGTTGCTAATGAAAGCCTAAGATTATGAGGTTCTCTTTTGAACACTTGCCACTTTTCCTCTATATTCCTAAATGCAAATCTATTTGTAGGCATTGAAAGAACATAATCTTCAATTCTATTCCTTGCATGGTAACCCATAGGTTTTGCTACCCTTTTGCACCTAAACAATTGTTGTAGATGTGGAATTATGGGAATATAATGAATAACCTTGCGAGGCACCTTTTTTGTTACTTTATCGGTTTGGTATCTACTCTCGTCACATTTTGGGCATTTGTCTTTCAACACATGTTCTTTATAGTAGCGAATATCATCATTAGGGAATGCGTGAATAACTTGATACTCCATTCCAATATCTTTCATAACGACATGTAAATATTGGTACGAATAAGGTAAAACATTTGACCATGGTAACAAAAATTCACCTAATAATTTACAACATAAAAAAAGAAGTATTGATTGAGGTACTAGACAATATTGATCACACATATTGCATACAAATGTGAGAAATTAATGAAATGATGCATATCAATGTACTAACATTTTTTTGCTTGGCAAAGGCTAAACTAGATATATTAAAAATAAAAAAAAGTATTTACAAGAGGTGTACACCTCTGAGAGCGAGTGTGCAGCTCTCTGACAAAGCTTTCCTCAACAACCTGAAATGTCTGCGTATACAGGCTAGCCATTACAAAAAAACCAAGAGAGATGGTTTGTACTTCAGCATGGATCGACATAGATAGACATAAATCGACATAGACAGACAGAGAAACTAGAGATTGACCCAGACCTCAAGACCCATTACAGCAACAGTAATTCGAGCCAACATTTTATCATTGCTGCTCGCCACCCTCCCCAAAACGAAGCCAAAAAGAAAGAAACACTGATCGCCTGAGGACAAGCTTACCCAGAACTCATCGGCCATTAATTTCCAAGCTTCTTCCGTGCCTCAGCTTCTCGCTCCTGCGCGCGCTTCTTGCGATCATCTGCTGCACGAACCGGGTCCCGCTCCCAAGTCACCTCCATGCCAACTGAAACATCTTCAATGCGTTCTATGCCAGGCGGTAATTTGAGGTACAAGGTATAATCAAACGAATCTTCAGACGCCTCATTCTTTGTCGGGCTCTGAGGAGAGGAAGGCCTGCTGTTATGGGTGTCCCTTTGAGCCTCTAAAGGACCCTCAGAAGTAACCATGGGCTCTTTCCCTTTGAGGCTGCTGATTTCTTGTAATGCTTCCGCCTGCTCAGCTGAGTAACCGAAGGTGCTTTCCTCGTCCATCTTACTCTGTAATTCTGGACTGTAGGAACTGTCCTTAAGCTTGGAAGTGTTGTCCGTTGAGGGGGGAGTCTTTTCTTCCATGTCAGCCTCCAGACTTCCTTCCTCCTCATCCTCCTCCTCAAAAATGACTGTTATCATAGCCTTAACAACCGGTTTGTTCCTCTTGCGGCGATAGTAGAGAGTCGCAGTCTGCACTGCATTACAAACATCTGACACAGAATTCTCCGAATCCCTGGAGGGTGGCGAGGCACAGGCCAAAAGAGAGATTCTCCGCGGGCTTGAATGGCCACTATCTCTAGTGCCACCCTGCTACCCCGAATTACCACCCCTACGAGGCCTGCGATACCCTGCGCGCGAAGCCATGAGAAAACCAGGGCGTAGCTTAACGGCCTTGTGCCTTCGGCTACCCAGAAGAACTTCGCGGGGCCGGTTACTCCGATGTCCCTGCCTCCCAGCTGCCAACGACAAACTCAACTGAACCAGGCGAGAACACCCAGCAAGATTCGGGCAGGGGAAGAACTCGAGGGTGGGAATACTGCCCTCAGAGCCTCCCTCCTCCACGTTAACCTGAACCTCTAATTCTCCAGAACCAGAGCCGAACTGCAGACACAGAATGAGGATTATGTTCTCCATGACAAGATAACTGTTAGCTGAACCTTGGACAACCCAACGCATTGAATCGCCATTAAGGCTCGTTGAGTCCTTTTGGGCCAAAACCAGCCCGGAGCCCATGTCGACCACCTGTCCGCAGCGTGGTAGCATGTCCTCGGCGCGTGGGCATAAACTCGTCTTAATTGCAGCCATTAACACCCGCATCCGGGTATATCAATGTACTAACATTAAAAACAACATACAAAAATAATTGTTTTATCATGTATATAGTACTAAATGTCACAAAATATATTATATACCTTAGGACTTGTATCACACATGTTTTTGACAAACCATTGACCACCTTTAAATTGACCAACAATAATAGAGCAAAGAGGAGATGTTTTCGAGCCTTTATAAAAAGGTTTAATTTCCATCTCAAGTACAGGTAAATCAAAAACACAATCAACATACTAGTTATCCTAGATCAATCTATTTGTCCCATCTTCTTCAACTATGTTATCAACATCATTATCTTCTTCTATAGGATCATTAGATTGATCCTCAATATTAATCGCTCGATGTTCTTGAACAGGTGCTTGTATTACAACCATCCCTTCCTCGTCAAGCAATTACCTATGGGGTCGATACTATACAATTACAATTAATAAAGTAATATTAGCATATATAGAAAATATTGAAATATATATAACAACAATTTACAAATATAGTATATAAGGAAAACAAAGACAACAAAGACAAAGAGAAAGACAACTTAGGTTAGACCAAGAAAAAAGAAAACAAATCAATGGTGATGCTTGTGCAATTTATTAAGATATTTAAGAATATGTTGAAAAAATATAATAAAGATGTTACTTTTCTTGCCATGTAGGAAGTGAGACACTTTCTGAGATATATTGTCACAACCATAATAGAAAACATATTGATCTTATTTTGCATTCATCATTGTAATGTCATATTTTTCATTATATATATATATATATATATATAATATATAATGCTCCATAAAATCCATGTTTAACCTCTAAATCCTCTAGGTCCAAATTAACCCCCTAAACATACATTAACCTCCTAATACCTTAACCCCATTCCCCTAAGCCCTTAAACCCCTAACCTCTAAGCCCTTGACCCCTAACCCCTAAACCCTTAAACAATAACCCCTTATCCATAAGCCCATAAATTAATTAACCCCTAACTCGACCTAACCCCTTAAATGGCCCTAACAAAAATAATCAAATAATATTTCTAGTCCACATCAAGATGACAACACAGTTCAAACACCTCCCAAATGGATATTATAAAATACATTTACAATAGAAAGATAATACAATTTACAATGCAAATACATACAATCTAAAATACAATATACATATAAACATTTACAAAAACAATATACAATACAAATACATATAATAAATAACTTACAAATGGATGATATTCGTGTCCATCTTCACCATGTCCATAATCTCTACAATGCTTTTTAGTTGATTTTATAAGAATTCTCCTTACCCTCAAGCCCTTGCAATTTCTACAAGGGAAATAACTTTTCCATCCTCAAGAGCTCTTGATGTCGATCCCACATATCGTTGGTTTCCTTGAGGAACGTTATGTGACATTTTTTGTCACCAAAATTTTAGCGATGATTTCGTTCAAAATTAACCTCAAACTAAGCTTGCAACCTTTCAAAACAATCACAACTAATATATATAGCAACTATGTCAAAGTTATATGATGTTAGGCCCTCCACACACACACATATATTGTAATTAACTACATATATATATATAATATATATATATATAGATATATATATATATATCTAATATATATATATATATATATATATATATATATATATAATATATAAATTTTTAAATGTTATATTTATTTTAATTAGTCAAGTTGATCAACGTAAAGCAATCACATATTAGACTTTGTCAGCGCAAAAAGCCATTAATGGTGAAATTGAATGTTATGCAACAATCATTTTCCATTTGTAGGAAATTGGACAACACATTTTCATATTGGATATAGCATCAAATATCCGATGGTAAACAAACTTCCGTCAGTTATTCAATGAGAGGAGGGATAGTAGGAAAATGTCGGATAATCGATGGGATAAGACATTCCGTTGAATATTCAACCATTAAAGAACTCTCGTTGGATATTTGACGACCTTCAAGATTTAACCAAAAAAAAAAAAAAAAAAGAGGATCATTTAACTTTCAACATGTTTTCCGGTTTTAGCCATTCCATCAAATTTCGTCGTCGGAATTTCTGCCCATATGTAATAGTGATAGAAATTATAAATTAATTATGTTAAATTGACAAAAATATATTCAATGTGTGTACATATGATTCTACCAATTTATCATTTAAGTAAATACACACACAGACACACAGACACACAGACACACGCACACACACACACACACACATATATATAGATATCTATATCTATATATATATATATAATACCATGATGATGTGAACAATGACCCTCCATTGATTAATCTGATACTCTTATCGGCCTAGTGAGAGATGCTACTAAAAAAGATTGAATTTATTATAAATTAATAAAGCTAAATTGACAAAAATCAATTCAATATGTATGTATGTATGATTCTATGAATATAATTTAAGTTTGCACGTAAAAATATATATACCATGATGATGATGTAATAAACGATGGCCCTCTCCTGATTCATTTGATACTCTCCTCGATCTATGACCAATCTCATTGGAATGCATAGAAAGTCACCCTCTATTCGATGCTCAAGACTCAATTGATGCTCTATCCCGTTACGCCTTGAAAAATTAGGTGGTGACTGCTCGTGTGATGATATAGACCCTTGATCCATATATATATATATATATATATATATATATATATATATATATCTTAAAAAAAAAACCAAGTTACCTCATGTAATTAAAAATTCTTTAAAATTACTATTATTAAAGATCAAGAATTCAAGAAATTAATAAGAAACAATCTAGAGGTTTCTTCAAAATTATTTGGTGCAAATTCTTCATTTCAAATATAATCAAGACTAGAAACACAAATGCTAAAGCACAGCTTGAGAATTAAATACAATATATATATATATTTTTTGAAACTTGTCACCCCAATAATTCATCAAATTGTGATTACATAGTGCGGGTACACATAGTATAGTATTTAAAGAAACACATGGTCATTAAAGCCACCAAATTTATAACTAGAAAACACACACATTAGAGATATCTTACAATGCCCATAAATAATTTTTTATGGGGTGGTTCTTGACACCAATTCATCTTTTACACACAAATCTTGAATTTCATTGCCCCATACAATATATCACTAGACATTCTATTAACATTTGCATAATGACTTATGCTAAATGATTGAAATTGACTAGTAATAATTTTTGCTTCTATAGGTAGTTGTTTTAACTTCTCCTTTTTCACTTGGTACATACCTTTCATCTAGTTGCACATAAGTTCAGAATTGGTGAAGACTACAATTCCATTGGATTCATACTCCCTAACTATTCCTAAGCCTTCTATCGGTGCAATATAATATGCTTCATTATTTGTTATCCTTCTAAGTTCATCCCTTTTCCTTTGAAGGACTTTGTTCGTCACAATATTGTATAACACATATGTAATCATCGCTTGTCCTGGATTAGGATAACAAAAAACTTCAATCCATAATGTCCATTTTTCAACTATGTTTATTGGGTTTTCTGATCCTTGTAAAAAACAAATTCAATAAAATGAATAATATATTTCTTTTTTGCAAATTCCTTGGCCATAAAAAAATTCATCAAGAAATTTATGGGAGAATGATGAAAAATAAATATCTAAAATCAAATTATATCATGGAATACATTCTAAGTACTAGGAAGATGGTTCGCTGGCAAGTGGGGAGGAGTCCAATTTTGCTTCCTTTTGGAAACATTATTGTCAATTGTTTGTTTCAAGTGGAGAGATCGAACTCGCCATTTTTTAGTATTGTAAAGTTCAAATTTAGGTTTTTATTTTTATTTTTTTATTTTTTATTAGCCATGCAAAGTGCCAAATTCTTTCCCACCATTTTAGAATATTCATTCCTTTATATTTAATGCAAGTAATTCAAGTCCAAGATGATTCCTAGGTGAAGTTGAAAATTAGTTTGCATCGATCTCATGGCATGGTTAGATAGAGTTGCCAACAAAAAGTAGTCGCTAGTCTTCATGCTAGCATATTTTTTAATTATTTTATTTTTAATTATAGTTGGAATCATATCTATTATTCAAATGGGATTACCTAGGTGTTTTCATTTTCAAAATAAATGGCCAAGGGAAAATCGATATAGCACTTGAAATTGGCAGTTTTTGGTTCCCAACAACTACTTTATACATGGTTGTTATTTGTTTCACTGAGTTAAACGTAGTAAATAACTATTATAAGATTATAAGTATTATAAGTTTTGGTAGATTTAACACTACTTCCTCACCTCCTTTTTAAAACATGTATTAACTAAGTAGCTAGTTTTGACAACATCTCATCTTAGGTGTTTCTGTCACTCACTCCTAATTCTATCACAAAAATTTAGCATCTTAGATTTTGCAACATTTCACCTTTATATATATCCATCATTTTCCCTAGGTTTGTGTATCAAAGGTAGATTGTAGGAATGCATTTAACATGTTTGAGGAGAGAAGTGTTTCAATTTTTTAGATGCTATTGTTGATTATATGTCTAGCCTCTCCCCTATTGAATTTGTAAGTATTTGGCTCGTGATCAAAGGAAGCACGCACTAAGAATTAGATTAAACTTAACTGAAGCTTTGAGACAAAGTCAATAAACCATTGATTAAAGAGGTTAGTCTTAAGGTTTATGTGAATCTTGATGAATTTAATGTTAACTAAATATGCTAAAGCTCCTATCATAGTCCTATAAATATGTTGACAAAATAATGAATAAGTATTATTCCTTGTCCTACTTTATTCTAGTGTCCTAGAAAGACACATCCCCAACACCAATGCTCCCCACACTCCTTGGACTTGGGAAATTTATTGAGAATTAAACGATAATTTGAAATCAGTTATTAAACTTTTTTCAAATTATCCATTTTCACAAATTATCAGTGTTGTAAATGTGTTTTTTGTAGTCATATAATATATCTTATCTTATAAAAAAAAAACAAACAAAAACAAAACATTCTTCTTACTTATAAATTCTCTTATTCATAATGATATATATCTTCCCATAAATAATTACTGTCCTAAATAGTCATAAAACAAGTGTAAATTTTCTATTTACACAGTCAAGTTATATCATAATGAAAAGATAGTTGCAAAATAAAATCAACAAATATTTCATTATTCCAACCATATAAATAATAGTTTTCCAAAATAGCATCTAATATGACTCTTGCCTCACCAATCAATATTTAGTTATATTATATGTATCCTTGGATAAAATAATTATAAAGCGAATGAAGGCTTCTATTTGGAAAATCAGGTTATATCATAATAGAGAGACATTTGCATAATAAAATCTACAAATGTTTCACTATTCCAATTAATATAACTAAATGTTCATTAAACACCATTTCACTTGTTGTGGAACACAACTAACTGTTCATTGTGTGACATTTAAATTGCAATAATTTGTTTATAGATGGGTATTTTCCATTGTTCTAATCTGTAGATCGGAAATTGAATGTAAAATTGGCTAGGAAAATATATATCAAACTCTACGTAAACAAACAATATATTCTTACATTATTGAAGAATTGGTGAAGACTACAATTCCCTTGGATCCATAGTCCCTAGTTGTTCCTAAGCCTTCTACCATGTGAAGCACAACATGTTTCTAAGATCGACTATCAACATTTCCAATGAGGTTATTTTCTTTGGTTCTCCAATTTGGCCCCTAATTTTGACAATATTTCTAACCAAGTTTATTTGGCTTATACCAACTTCCAAGTGTGATAAGTATACCAAGAGTTACACACAAATTGTTCAAGGGCGATATTAATGCTTCAAGAGTGACCAATCATTACTTTGAGTGCTAGGAAGAAATACATATGGTGTATAATAACAAAGGTGGCAACTTGAATTTTTAACTATCTTTTAGCTGCATTTGTCTAGATTTTGAAGAGAATAAGAAAGGAAAGAAAACAATCTCCATTGGTGTCTTTGTTTTATCTTACTAATAGATACCTAAGAAAAAATAAGTTGATGATGTATATGATCATATTTATGAGGGGCGTAAAACTATTTGAACTATGATTACATGGCCATTTGAATTATAGGGCCTTTACATTTGTTATTAGTTTTTGCTTCATGATATATGCCCTTTTGTCTTTATAATATTTCAAGTATTCATTTGATTTATAGGCTTGTAAGGCTTCTTCTTTCTACTTGAAAGTTAGTATAAGTGATCTATAACGAAATAGGAAAGAAAAGAGAAAATGCCACCTTGGCACCATGTGAGTATCACTACCAACAACCACCAAATGGTATCAGCCAAAAACCATCATGGACATGAGAGAGGAACAAGAAGGAAATAAAAGGGGATGATAATTGATTTGAAGAGAGAGACAAAACAAAGTGTTTACAAAATCTACTTCTAGAGACCCAATATTGCAAGAGATGGTGAAGTAAAACACAAGATTCATGACATCTGAATGTAAAAGCTAAAAACTGAAAGAAATAAGTGAAAAATGGGTAATAACCTACCTTTTATCATAGCATCTATCACCTTTTATGAGTAAAAAATGGAATTTTTTGTTCCAAAAAGTGTTTTTCTCCGGTTTAAAAAACCATTGTCTATGAATGCTGATTCACTATGTTAATTTCTTTCTTTATCTACTATTATTTTGGGTTTTCATGCTATATAACCACAAGAATCAAAACCACAACAAGGGAAAGACTAGGATCAAAGATTATACTTCTGCTCACCATAATTTTTTTATTTTTGTTGTTATGAGACAATTATTAGAAACTCTTTTTTAATTCTCTCTATTATTCACGTAATTCAACTATTAGTATTGTAGAATTTATTGAGTGCAGACACTAAAGAAATGGATAAAAAGTTACATTGGTTCAATGGGTACAAGAGAGTAGTAATACTTACATCCAATATAAGTGTTCAACTCTGCAATTGAAACACTACCAGTCAACATACATAAATCCAAATTAGTTGGTATCAACCAAGTTCGAAATTACATAGGAGAAAAAAATGATTGATAAGACCTGGAGAAAATACAAAAAACAAAGATGCAACATGCACAAATTATTCTGATTTGGTCCTGATGATACAAAAGGAAATTGTTGATTAATGTTGTTTTCACCTTTCTCGTAACCTTCAAAAAACTATACGTTCTTTAAGGAAAAATATGGTCACGATTTCAAATGTTCATGATTATTTCACGCTGATGAGAAAGAACTTAGGAATATGGTCGCTAATCTTGTTTTTCACAAGAAAAAAATAGTCATTCATCATTAATGAATGTGAAGTTACATAATTTAGATATATGCAAATGATGCCGAGGAGAAGGGTATCAAATTATGACAAACCAAAATACAGTAGGAAAAATAGAGTGTAGCTGGGTAGTACTGAAGTACACCATTAAAAAAAAAATCAACATGGCCAAGCCCATCCAAAAGTAAAAGATAATATGAATGCCCCACTAATCTACAATCCTTATCGAAAATACAAACATATCTTTCTCACACAATTATTTGAAAAACATTTTCCTAAGTAGACACACTCATATTATATTGAAGTTTTGACCTAAATATAGTCTTCCATGAAACACTCACTGAATTCTTCTAACACCCAACATGATTCCTCCATCCAGTGTCAAACTCCTTAGCATCGAACTCCTCTAGAGCCGAACTCCTCCAGCACCAAACTCCTCCATTGTCAAACTTCTCCAGCCTAATAGACCTGCAAAACTAAAAAAAATTAACCAATCTGCCTACAAAACAATACCAACAAATTAGAAATTGCAAACATCAACCCGAATTGCAATGTAGGAGCTAGTCTTCTCCCTTTACCACATCACAGTGCACAAATAATGTTCAATAGAAAAAATAGAGGAAAACTTTGCAATGGGCTCATGGGCCAAATATATATAAAACTTTTTTTCGACTAAAAAAAGTTTTTTCGATCGATTTTTTTTTCATCCCAAAATATTTTTTTCGGTCAAAAATTTTATTCCCCCGTAAAATCGAGTGGCCAAATTCCCCCCCCCCCACCTAGCCAAAAATCTGTTGCAAGTTGTCATTAACTTTAACGTTCAAATTTTTGGTCGAAAGTTATGTTTAACTGTTCGACTGGAATTTTTTTCCTAATTCAATCGAAAAATGAAATAGTTCGGGCAACTAGGCACAATGACAACTTTTCCGCTAGCAATTTTCATAAAAGTGTAACCCAACTTCACATTTCTACCCAATATCTAGTGTTTATTATGGAACATGCACCATTATAGTAACTTCATGGCTAATTCAGTGACTTTTAATACTCCTTATGTCCTCGTCAAATGGGATATTATTTTAGAGTTACCACCAACTATTAGTAAAGATGGTGAATATAATAAAGGAACCATTTTTTGGAGATATTATCAATACTTTGGGACATGAAAACAATGATTTTCAATGGTCTATGGCTTATAAATGGTATTTGGAATTTGCACTAGACAACAATAATTTTAAAAAAACTTTGGAAGTTGGGATAATAAGAGTTTGTTGCATGCTTGAAGTATTTTATTTCAAAGCCATATTTTTGTGGTGTGTAGCTAAGTTTGACACAAAGCAAAGACTGATGCAACTTGAAGAAAGTGGAAGAACCCATGTTCCTTTAACTCCACATGTATTCAAAAGATTGATGTGACTTCCTATTTTTTATAAGAATTTTAATATTTCTAAAGCATATGATTTCCTAAATGCTCAAGGTGGTGTAGCTATCCTCCTCAAGAATTTTTTTATTGAGCCACCTAATGGTTTAGTAGATCCTTCTCTTAAGGCACATTCACTAGCGAACCCATAGATGGATTTCACATGGTTTTTAACGTGAATTATTGGTCAGACTAAGCTTTTGTTATTTCAAATGAAAATTCCTACAAATTATAAAATTTTCACCAAACAAAGAAGTTTTTTATGACCTTTGATGTAATACCCCATTTTGATTCCCTATTTAAAACTTGTAATTGTTACATCTGGTATTTTTATTGTGGGAATAAACATTGTACTACTATGAAAAGCTAAATAGTTTAAACTTAAAAAAAAAACAATAAAATGCATTTTATATTTTATTTTGTTTAATGAAAATATTTGGCAACCAATTGAGACATAGTGATTACAGAGAGACCATGAGGCATAATAACTTATAAAGAGACTATGATACCACTAGTGGAGAAATGGTAAGGGAGTCCATGCGGTAAATTTGAAAAGAATAATGAAGTTTTTTTAAACTTCCCTTTAAATTCTAGGTGACTTGTTTCTTAACTTATTTAAACTAATGCGTTAGGATTAACATTTCTAAATAATATTTTAATTCAGGACGAAAAAGGGAATTTGAATGGGAAAGGGAGGATATGTTTTTGGGGTGGAAGAAAAAAAAAGAGGATAAGGAGAAAAACCATGTTTTTGTGTGTGGCCATTAGTTTGCAATATTTTAAAGTGAAAGTCTATTTTGAGGTCTAAATTCAATGTGGGAAGAATTATAAGTTTATAAAGTGTGAGGGTTGTAATCAATGTAATAAATGAGTATGATAGGCATATGAGAGCGGGATAGTGATGGATTGTCTCATAGATAAGGTGTTCACTTTACTGTTAAGCAAGCCAGAAAGGAAGTACTTGAGATTGTGGAAACACTATAGTGTACTTTTGGGTGAAATTATTTATATGTATAATGATTCATTTACAAACTTGATTTCATTGATTATGATGTATACGAATTATGGCTATAAGTGAAACAATGAATATAATGGCTTGAAAATGTTGGGTAAATGCTATATAATTTCCACGACTAGTTGCACACATTGTAGGTTGTGTTGGGCACATCGGGGGGGAGGGGGTCACTGGGGCGGTAGTAGGCCGCCTTGTCAGAGGTTTAGAGGGGGGCGGTATCCCCACTGCATGGGGTCCAAGGCAGTGCCCCGGGTAATTTTTTTAATGCGAACCCAATAATAGTTGGGCGGATCCAAGGATGGGGGGCAAACCTAAAGATGGTGGGTAGACTTACCCATGGTTTTGTGCATGGGTTTTGCACATGGTTTTGGGCATGTTGGTTTGCTTCCCATGGTAGTTCTTAGATCTGGTCAAGGGAACTATGATTATTTTCTAATCTAGGGAAATGGATTAGGTTTTATGAATGCTTAGACATGCATATATATGTATTGTAACATTGAAAAGAATATAATGAAAAATCAGTTTCCCAGTTTGGGTTCTAGGATAAAATATTTGTGTATATTTTATGTTCTCACCATTGCTTATTTTCTATATTTCAAGAATTCATTTGTAAATAATTTCTGTACAATGTTAAAACCTACAGAAAATAAAGGAAATTCTAAAAGCACAATTTTTTAGCATATTTAATTATTATGTAGGAATTTTTTTAATATTAACTATGAATGTCATAGAATGATTGCTACAAGATTTTTTTTGTTTCTTCTACATCTCCTAGATGTTTCCAAGGTGTAAACTTTGATAAAAAAAATCATATTTACATTCTTCTGTACTTATTATGTGAGTTAAGGATTATGCATTGTTAAAAAATCATATTTAAATAGTTCTTCGTTATATCAAGAAATGCTTTTATTGTTTGCTATTTATGAATTCGAATAAATGTCTTCATAAGTGTTTATAGAATGGTGTCAATCACTAAAATAAAAATAATGTCTACATAGTATTTGTAGAAACATGTCCATGATTGAAATAAATGGTATTCTTTACAAAATACTTATAGAAAGATGTGAATGACTAAAATAAAAAGAACATGCAATGCCTTTGTAGAAAGGTGTGAATCGTTGAAATGACGAGTATAACTAACTACCAAATATTTATAACAAGATGTGAGTGACTTAAACAAATGAAAGAAATAAAAAAGAAAAAGGAAAAACACGCAAAGTGTTTGTAGAAAGTTGTGTATGGCTAAAATAATATGTATGCCTACAAAGTGTTTGTAAAAAGGTGTCAACCGTTGTAATAAAATATATGTGTGCAAATTATTTGTAGAAACTTGTTAATGTTTTGACATGAAATGAATGCTTGCATATAGTTCTTATCTTTAAACAAAGGTTCAATCATATTTTTCAGTTTTTGTGGGAATTAAATCAAAGAATGGATTGTTGAGAACAATAGACAAAATGAGCTGTGAGAACCATAAGCATTTATAGGTATGTGGAAAACTTAAGTATTTATGGGTATGTATCATGGGTATGTATCTCTAGCTTTTGTAATTCAAATTTAATTTTGAATTTAAAATTTCATTTTCAATCATTAGTGTTCAATAGCATATATGCTTTTCGGATTTTGAATCCAAGTCACATTTTATATTTAAAAAAAACCATCCATGAGTAAATATGGACAAGTTATAATTATGCAATTTAAATTCATATATTTGCATTACCCATGAGTTTAAATTTATTTTTAATTCTACTTTAGGTATTATGTGGATAAGTATGTGATTTGAATATTGGGGTTTTTATTTTAAGATTTAGTTCAACTTTGATCAGTTGAATATTTGTTGTGAAGCATAAAGTGAGTTTAATTTTTTTACTAAATAATTAAAGAATGAATATATTTGATTTCTTATTTTATGTTAGTTTAGATTACTCAGTATTATGAATTTATAATTAGTGAAGCTTAGTTATGATAAATAAATACAAAACTAGTGAATTTTAAGTGAATGTTATATGACATATAATAAATAAGTAAAATCATTTTCAATTTTTATTATTAATTTAAATTTGGAGAATGATAAAGTGGCATCATAACTAATCATTGAGTTAATATAAGAAAAATTTGCATACCGAGTATCCTCAATTAGGCAAAGAGAAGACTAGGTATGTTACAAATTGGCATGAGAGAATAGTTACAACACTACAAGATTTATGGTCTCAAGAACACTATCATTCATTGTTTTGGTATTATGTTAAGGTAACAAACATCCCATCTTTAATACAAGGAGACGAGTTATTTGCTATGTTAGAACCTAGATTGACCTCAGGCTGAAAGAAGGCAATTCTAGGGTAACCACAAACCAAGCTTAGCCTGATAGCTAGCCCTACCAGGTCAGGAGAGGACTCTCTCTTGATGAATCTCAGTCGGGATGACTGGATTAGGTAAATATTTTAGGCTAGGTATAGCATCTCGAAAGGTTTTGATTGAATTTGTTGGTTTTCATTGGATCAAATGAGCTGGGCAGTTTAGGACTGGGAAATTAGGTCAGAATGCATGGTGTTCTATGGGGCAAGGTAGGTATAGGCGTTAGCATTGGAACTTAATTGAGATGAGGGGTCTAAGACTAGTGAGGAGTTGAGGAGGGCATGTAGCAATCATATATCCTTCTCAAACAATAGAAAACATAAAATACTGAATGATTTCCCTAAGTAGAGCACTGTAAACAATGAATTCTACCTATTTATCTTGATATCATTCAGTCAGAAGCAGTGAAGTAGATGATGGCATACATAAAACATGTAAACAATTGATAACAAAAGAAGAAACTATGCAAAAACACCATACCACAAGTATCCCATAAAAATAGCTGCAACTCCTATTAATTTCCTTGCCAAATTGCTTACAATGATGTACAATATAGTTCAGAGCATCCAAGAGTATCCAACCCTTGCAAATGAAAAAGAAAATACATAATATATACATCAGGGGTTGAATCCATGAGAAGAGGGGGTGTTTCAACCATTTCCAAACAAAGAACTGGAATATGGGCAGTCAAACAACTTGCCTCTTAAAAAGGGGAAACTGATTCATTTACCTCAAAACCACCTATAACTAATGAATCTACCCTATAACACTATTTTACCATTACATTTACATGCCATGTCATCAATTACATCAGTGAAATCATCCATGAAGAGAGAGAAATCGAATTCGCAATCAAAACAGGCGAATTTTAGTTTCATAAGCAAAAAAATTATGCATTTTGGCAGCCTCATTGTGCACATTTTGACCAATCTTGGGAGATTGAGCTTTTGACAGGGAAAATGAACTCCGAATTCAACAATTCAAGATTTTTAGGAAATTAGACTCGACAAGCTTTCTAACGAGCTATCCCATGCCTAATTTGGACACCGGGAAGGCAGTCAAAAGTTGTCTTGAAGGTGGCGCTGTGCTTTTGGCATGGTGGCGCTAAGCTTTTGACAGTGGCACTACGCTTTTGGCAGGAGAGCTTAAAAACCCTCAAAACTTCAAGAAACTTAAAAATTTATCTCTCTTATCCTCATTGCAAGTAATTTGACCTCCCTCACTTCAGTTTTGGTTTGCAAATCAAACTTTTAAGCATCATTTCCCATGGTAAATATGAAACCCTAAATTTTCCCCTAGTATGCCTAAAACCCTAAACCCTCATTGTTCCTCCTATCACCTATCATTAAAACTCTAAAGTATTTCCCTATCCCTTTATCCCTCTTCCCAAAGGAAAATTTGTCAAACAAAACAAGCCCTCCCTTTCATTTTTATCATTCCTACTCCCTCATTCATTTTCCACCCCATAAGGTCATCTCCCATCCCCTCACTCCTAAATCACCCATAATCACTCCTTCCATACCTTCTCTAGGGATACATAACTTCAAAACTTAGAAAACATGGACAAGGAAGACCTTCCAGTAGTGCTCAAGTGAAGACAGATGAGAAGGCCAAAGAGACTAGAACTGTTGAGATACCGGTGTTCTTGACATATCAGACAAAGTCAAGGAAGTTGTTTGCAGCTACTAGGGAAGTGTTTGCTCCACAGGAAGTGGAAGGGACCTTGCCTTCTTCATCAGTCCACATGCAAATGTTATCTCCACAAGGTGTGAAAGTGGCTTTGCCTTTTACATCGACAAAACAGGTACAAGTTGACAAGTTGAGAAGGCAAGGAAAAGGTATAAGAAGATGACTGGTATGATGGCCAAGAAAGGGAATTTCAGTTGGAGAAGCATGATGATGAGCCCGAGAAGCATGACACTGAGATCACTGGTCCAGAGGCTCAAGAGATGGAAAATGTCAAAGATGTCATTAATCAGGAGAAAGAAGCCCAAATACAAGCTTTGACAGAGCTAAGTTTGTCATCACTTACCTGGAGCAAGAAAACAAACAACTAAGTCATAAACACGTCCTCATGGAACTTGAGCTACTAAAGATAAAGAGGCAAAGTGACAAAGAGGCTCATGTCACTTTGACTCCCGTTGAGAAAGAAATTGAACAAGATATGGAAACTTGGCTTGAAAGAGTCAACCTACATCTTGAAGGGCTCATTGACAAGGCCAATGGGGACAAGAAAATGCTCCAACACATGGCATACCATTACATGGCTCGTAACAAAATTTGTAACATGAGAATCAGGAAGCTAAAAGCTAGGTTGAGGAGAGCCTTAGAGGCAAAGAAAGAGCAAGATAGGTTGAAGATTTTGGCTATAGCCTCCTTGGCCAACCAAAGCACTTGGTGGTGGTGCTCCATGCCAAATTTGGGCAAATGTTGAGGAGTTTTTGCATTTTTGAAATTTTGAAATTCTTAACACATAAAATTTTCCCAGGCACTGTGCTTTTTCCTGAGGCATCCATTGGAGAAAAGGTTGACATTTTTGGATTCATAATGATGAGGACAATCACCCTAGCAATTATGAGAAGTTTTGGAGCAGATCTGGTTCACCAAATGTCCAAAAACACCAAAAAATGACCTTTCTGCCTCTTTTTGGACACACATAAGCAGTCTTGGGAGATTAAAGTTTTTATGGCGAAAATGACCTCCAAATTAAGAAATTATAAGTTTTCCAGAAACTAGACTTGAATACCTTTCCAATGAGCTATCATGGGCTCAATTTGGATGCCGGGAAGGCATCCAAAAGTGACCTAAAAATGGCGCTATGCTTTTGGCCAGTGGCGCTGCGCTTATGGCCCTCTTTGCTCAGGAAACTAAAATTTGCCTGTTTTGACTGTGAATTTTATTTCTCTCTTCATGGATGATTGCACTGATGTAATTGATGGCATGGCATGTAAATGTAATGGTAAAATAGTGTTATAGGGTATATTCATTAGTTAAGGTGGTTTTGAGGTAAATGAATCAGTTTCCCCTTTTTTAGAGGCAAGTTGTTTGACTGCCTATATTCTAGTTCTTTGTTGGGAAATGGTTGAAACACCCCATCTTCTCATGTATTCGAACAGTAGTTTTGATGTCTATATTATGTATTTTCTTTCTCATTTGCAAGGTTCGGATACTCTTGGATGCTCTAAACTATATTGTACATCATTGTAAGCAGTTTAGCAAGGAAATTAATATGAGTTGCAGCTATTTTTATGGGATACCTATGGTATGGTGTTTTTGCATAGTTTCTTCTTTTTTTATCAGTTGTTTACATATTTTATGTATGCCATCATCTACTTCATTGCTTATGACTGAATGATATCAAGATATATAGATAGAATTCATTGTTTGCAGTGCTCTACTTAGGGAAATCATTCAGTATTTTATGTTTTCTATTGTTTGAAAGGATACATGATTGCTACATGCCCTCCTTAGCTCCTCACCAGTCTTAGAGTCCTCATCTCAATTAATTTCTAGTGCTAAAGTCTATACCTACCTTGCCCCATAGAGCACCTTGCATTCTAACCTAATTGCCCAGACCTAAACTGCCCAGCTCCATCTGATCTAGCGAAAACCAACAAATTCAATCAAAACCTTTCGAGCTACTATACCTAGCCTAATATATTTACCTAATGTAGTCATACTGAATGAGATTCATCAGGAGAGAGCCTTCTCCTGACCTGGTAGGGCTAGCTACCAAGTTAACCTTGGTTTGTGGTTACCCTAGAATTGCCTTCTTTCAGCCTGAGGTCAATCTAGGCTATAACATAGTGGCGACCATACTAGGGAACGTGTAGTTTTATGTTCCTCAACAAAATGTATCAAGTTTAGATCTGATTGTTGATGGTGGACAACGATCAAACACCAGAAGGTTGAAATCATTCACCTAACAACTCTAAATCAATTTCAAGATCAGATGCAAGGACTCCACTAGAGGATGAACCCGACCAGCAAAAACATGAAAGGACAATATGGAAAGATCAGTTGATGAAGAGGATGTCGGTATTATGTTCTTTCTCTTTCTTTGCAAGGCAAAGTCAAGAGTTGGTTCAAAACCATACCTGATGCAAGTATCTCAGATTTCCAGCAGTTCGTCAAAGTTTTCCTCGAAAAGTGGGTAGTCAGACAGAACCCTTTCTTGATTCTAGAAGAGTATAACCATTTGAAAAGACAGCCAGGGGAGACAGTGCAAAAATTTTCTACAAGGTTTAACCAAGTTTATTTTTCGATGCTGGTTAATATAAGACCTCCTCCTGGATCTTCTCTCTTACACTACCCAGAAGCCTTTGATCCGGAAATGGAGTTTCAGCTGAGGGAAAGGAACCTTGAAACACTTGAAGAGATGCAAAATAGTGCAGTAGATGTAGAGGCCAATCTACTGATCAGAAGGGAAAAGTTGAAGGAAGAAGAGAGGAAGAACATAGATCCAGAGGAATCAACATCTTTAGAGGTAAAGCTTGACATTTTGGTAAGTGCAGTGGAAGAGATGATGCAAAAGATCACCACAAGGAATGAGTATGATGTTCAAGACCATGGCTCACTGATTGAAGAAAAACAAGTGGTTGATCCAAAACATTTCCTTTCTTATCCCAGTTGTCATAGATATGATAATGATTATTTTATATATTATCTTGGAGAAAAGAGATCTGTTGATTTGACATGTATGCTTGATGATTTGCCTAAGTTTGATCAGTATGATGATGATTGTGTTCTCCAAATAGAAGCTAGTCTTGCAAACAAATCAGTAGTTGGTTTGTGGAAGGAGGAAGTTCACTTTTAGCAGCTCGAATACAGTGATCAGCCGATTCATGTCAGCTATGGAACTGAGGAGGAAAGTGTAACAAATTTTGAAGTAAGTGAAGGATCTTTGCCTTTTTGTTTTACTTTGTTTCAGTTCATCAGAGACAACTTTCGTGCATTGAGAAGACAACCATTGATGAGTTTTGATCTGGACCATCTAGAGGGCAATGAAATCCTTGTTCAAGACTTCTCATATCTATATTTGCATCCCCCGAATGCCATTGAAATTCAGGTTGTAGATGAAGACTTGGAAGTTGGAACATATGATCAAATGATGTAAGATGATTCGGTACCATTTTGTTTTGAATCATTTCAGTTTTTGAAGGGAAATTTGCATAGTATATCTTCAAATGAGTAGCCTGTCAAAAATCATGCAATCTCATTGTAACCAATAGAAAATGGGTTGCAACAGTCTTTTCAAGTTTTTCACGATCCAATAGCTGATGTGTTGGATGATGTCTGTAGTCATAGTCCTTCTCCGTTAGCTAACTATGAGCTTGAAAAAGTATTGATACAAACTTGATCTGGCAGCCGATTTCTTTATCATTATTAGCAGGAGTCTCGTTGAGCCTCAAACCTACACTTCTTTACACAACCTCCCAGCCTCTTTTTCCTATTCATTTCCTTCTTTTGCCACTCATTCCCTCCATCAAATTGCTCAAATCATTGTATTTTAGGACTTTTTACATGGTTTGCTAATTATGCTAATGACTGTGTTTGGTTTAGAATTTTGGTTCAAAGTGCTGTGTTTCCGCAGCTCATACAGGGTTTCCGCAGCTGATCCCGGTTTCCGCAGCCAACCCCGGATTCCACAGCTGTTTTATTAAATGATATGTTCCAGGTGTCCTCCGGGAAGAAGAGCCACATGGGCAAGTTCGTGGA
>APFE031564209.1:0-23757 GCA_000404065.3 Pinus taeda
TGGGATCTCATGGAAGAGAGTGAGCAACCAGAAGCAAGGTTGGTAAAAATAATGAAAAATCATGAAAAAGAAAAATAAACTAATTTGAATGTAAAATTTGCATGCATTTAATAATTCATTTTATTATTTTAAATAAAAAATTTATAAAAAATATTTAAAAAATATTAAATGGTTATATAAAAAATTAATAATATATTTCTTAGAGAATTTTTTCGGATTGAGATCACATAGGATTTTTGGGGCCAATCTCAATCAGAAAAGTTCTCTCTCTAAACATTATGGATCACATAAGTCTTCAAAAATATATTTCTTTTAAACTTAAAAAACTATAGCTAAATAAATAAAAAAAAATTATGACTTAAATTAATGGAAAAGTATCTACTTATTTTAATTTCTTTTAAAAACATTATTACAAAAATAATATTATAAAAATAACTTTTATCAATATATAAAGAATACAAACAATGTTATCTATTGAATTTTGGTTGTCATTGATGTCAACCCAAGCAACACTAGAATATTCCCCGCCTTTGTTGACTAAAATGACATGGCAATTCATGGTTTTTTGAAACAAGACCACCTTTATTGGATTCTCTTCGTCTTGCTAATTCCGACGGTATATGATACGTCACGAGAGCTACAAAGTGTAAGAGATGAAGCCCCCATCTTGCTAATTCCGACGATATATGATATGCTAATTCCGACAGTATATTATACGCCACGAGAGCTACAAAGTGTAAGAGATGAAGCCCCCATATTGAAGGTCAAAACCCGAAATAAGGCGACATGACAACTTATTAATGATTCGTGGGCTTAAAAGAAATTTATTAAATTAATGTTTGCTACAAACTATGAGATTTGAAATTTGAATTCCATTTTCCATCCTTCATTAAAGTCAACCTAAGGTTAAGAATCATTTTGGCTCCAAAAGAATTTGAATTTTAAAATTCAAAATAGCCTTCTAAGTCAAGTTGGCCTCATTTAGTTTTTTGGTCCCAAATGAAAAAAAAATTTTAATTTTAATTTTATTTTCCCTTCGAAAATTGCTAGTCAACTCCCTCAATAATGTCTTCTAAAAAACTTTAAGGGCTATTATTTTCCTCATCAAACACAGATCTAAAGTTTAGAAATCCTTGCGGCCAGGAGTAGTCAAAGCATATCTTAAGGAGTGGTCGAAGTTCTGAGTTTGGTTTGGGCTTAATGTTTATCTCTCTACCATGGGTATACGCTGGGTTCCTTCTCTGTTGCAGGTGGAATGGCTCTTTTGATTTTGGGTAAAATTCAGAGTTTTTGTGGTGTAAGTGTGACCTCAGATGTTTAAGCTAAATCCGGCCATGTTCTTGCAACGAACCTAATTGTAGCTCATAAAGACCGACAATTTCTTAAAAAATATGATTGATAGAATTCAATACCAATCATTGAAAGAGGCTTAGAGTAGGATGGCCTTTTTTTCCTAAAAGAATTGTATGGAAAACATACTTTTTAGATTGTGCCGAATGTTTGACAAATTACATGATTTTAAATCACTCTTAGTACTAGTTTTTGTCATAAAAAATGGAAATCACGTGAATCTCTAATACAATAAACGAATAAACGAATTGTTGTTGAGTTTTTTTACATTCTCCCAATGCAACTTTTTTTCCAGGTCAGAAAAAGCTATATATAATTTATATAAGAGATTCTCCAAATGAAATTTATCAAATGTATTCCTGACACGAATGTGATCTTAAAACAAAATTATGTGTCAGATTGTATACATATAGTCCAAGATGAAGCGCATCTACTTAATTTCACAATAAGTAATTTATAACAACCCTATCAACGAAAATACATCACTTCATCAATAACAGATTCTTATTTAATGTTTTTGGGTTTGTGTCATGAATAACAGATTCTTATTTAATGTTTTTGGGTTTGTGTCATGAATATATGGGTTTATGTCATGAATTTATGGATAAAGGAAAAAGAAGGAGAAATAGAAAAATCACCTTTTTATTTTTGGATGGATGGGATCTCATGGAAAAGAGTGAGAACCATTTCATAAAAAAAGAAAAATAAATTAATTTGAAGGTAAAATTTGCATGCATTTAATAATTATTTTATTATTTTAAATAAAAAATTTAATAAAAAGTATTTAAAAAATATTAAATGGATATATAAAAAATTAATAATATATTTCTTAGAGAATTTTTTCGGATTGAGATCACATAGGATTTTTGGGGCCTAGCTCAATCAGAAAAGTTTTCTTAAACATTATGGATAACATAAGTCTTCAGAAATATATTTCTTTTTAAACTTAAAAAACTATAGCTAAATAAATTTAAAAAAAAATTATGACTAAAATTAATGGCAAAGTATCTACTCATTTTAATTTCTTTTAGAAACATTATTACAAAAATAATATTATAAAAATAACTTTTATCAATATATAAAGAATACAAACAATGTTATCTATTGAATTTTGGTTGTCATTGATGTCAACCCAAGCAACACTAGAATATTCCCCGCCTTTGTTGACTAAAATGACACGGCAATTCATGGTTTTTTGAAACAAGACCACCTTTATTGGATTTTCCTCGTCTCGCTAATTCTGACGGTATATGATAATTTTGACGGTATATGATACGTCACGAGAGCTACAAAGTGTAAGAGATGAAGCCCCCATCTTGCTAATTGCGACGGTATATGATATGCTAATTTCGACGGTATATGATATGTCATGAGAGCTACAAAGTGTAAGAGATGAAGCCCCCATCTTGAAGGTCAAAACCCGAATTAAAGTGACATGACAACTTATTATTGATTTGTGGACTTAAAACAAATTTATTAAATTAATGTTTGCTCCAAACTATGAAATTTGAAATTTAATTCCATTTTCCATCTTCATTAAAGTCAACCTAAAGTTAAGAATAATTTTAGCTCCAAAATTTGAATTTTAATTAAAAAAATTAAAAGTTGGCCTCATTTAATTTTTTGGTCCCAAATGAAAAAATAATTTTAATTTTAATTTTATTTTCCCTTCGAAAATTGCTAGTCAGCTCCCTCAATAATGTCTTCTAAAAAACTTTTAAGGGCTATTATTTTCCTCATCAAACACAGATCTAAAGTTTAGAAATCCTTGCGGCCAGGAGTAGTCGAAGCATATCTTAAGGAGTGGTCGAAGTTCTGAGTTTGGTTTGGGCTTAACGTTTATCTGTCTACCATGGGTATACGCTGGGTTCCTTCTCTGTTGCAGGTGGAATGAATCTTTTGATTTTGGGTAAAATTCAGAGTTTTTGTGGTGTAAGTTTGACCTCAGATGTTTAAGCTAAATCCGGCCATGTTCTTGTGCCGAACCTAATTGTAGCTTATAGAAATCCCATTGCAAAACTCATAGAAATCCGCATGTCTGAAAGGAATTCGCTGTCTGGTTCTAAAGCAATCCAAGAATAGTATACCTTCAAGCTTTGTTGTTGGTTAAGGGACATTTCGCCACTCCTGAAGGTCATTTATTCAATCGTCTTGGAACAGAGTGGTAAGAATCTGAGCCTCTGAGGCACTTATGTGATAACAATTCGACACTATTTAGGGCTCAATTCAGTGAAGACCCAAGCTTTGTTTGAAGGGGATATAGGTGGGCTACAAATATGTGATCAATTTGAGTTCTAGAGAAACGTTGGCCTAACAATTCGACACTATTTAGGGCTCAATTCAGTGAAGACCCGAGCTTCGTTTGAAGGGGATATAGGTGGGCTACAAATATTTGATCAATCTGAGTTCTAGAGAAACGTTGGCTCATGACTTCTTGATGATCAATTGGTGCCATCCGCACTCTTCTAAAGTGTAATATTTTCCAAAGTTATAACCAGGAATTGGGTCGTCTCTTAAATCCCCTTCGAGCCTTGTATACTTTATGGAAGATGAAAATCAAGTTAAGGCAGAGGTTGTTTGAATGCATTTTTTTAAGCCACCTTCTGCACAAAAATAGTTTCTTACAATGGTCATTAAGCAGAGTTTAAGACGGATCTGGAGGTTCCCTCTATTTTAACTACTGAACTTTAATTGGCTGAATTTTGTCACTGTTTCAAAGCTGATCTGGTGTGAAATTTCAAGCAAGTATCCTCATGCCCTAACCAGTGATTTAAGAGTTAATTCAACACTTATGCTTGGATCAACGTACATGTGGTTTTAATCTAGTTCTTCTAATATCATTGAAAGCACTATTCAAAGGGTTTGTAATTGATGATTGTTTGCCTTACAAGTTTGATCATTGGTGGAACTTGTCTAATAAGGAGACAATTCAATTTGACCAGAATTGCATTGGCAACATCTTTAATTTGTTGAACTTCAGAAGGCATCGAGGTACATGAACTCTTATTCAGTCTACTAGTCACATCACTTTGCAGAAAATTGTATAAGTATGGTTTGGGTAGTAGTATGGGTTTTACTGTTGAAGTAGTCTGGTTTGGTATTGTTTTGCAGAAGTTTGATTTTGTAAGTGAGTACTGTTGAAGTAGTCCGGTTTGGTATTGTTTTGCAGAAGTTTGATTTTGTAAGTGAGCTATTATCCTTGGTATGGGAGCCAACAATTGTTTGCATATTCTATTATCATTTTCAAGGTGATTGGGTGGTGCAAGGTAGGTGATTGACGTAACCTTCAAGTTGTAGCATGAAAACACTTTAGGGTGGCAGGGTGATGTTAGGGAAAGTTGGAGCATCCTTCCAGTTGGAGTTGAAACATATTATGTACTCATAAATTATTAAGAAAATGTTTTGTGGATTTTTTACTGGAAGGATTTCCACCTAAAAGTCTTTGGTGTGCTCTGAAAATTTAATAATTGTTAATTGAAAAGAAATATTGATTCAATCACCCCATCAATTTTTCCAACATTATCTAATATAAATAAAACAAAAAATATTTAACAATTCTTGATATATATATATATATATATATATAATATATATATATATATAATATATATATATATATATATATATATAAGATGACCTATGTAATTTAGTCGTTTTTAATTGAGATGTAGATGTAGAGGTATGTAGGGTGTTGAAGAATCTTATTAGTAGTAATTGACAAAAGAGGGCGTTGGAGCATCCTTTCAGTTGGACCTAAGCATATTATGTACTCATAAATTATTAGGAAAGTGTTTGGTGGATTTTTTGCTAGAAGGATTTTCAATTAAAAATCTTTGGTGTACTTAATTTTAATGTGTTGATGTTTTATCCTTATTGGTAATGCTATGAAAATTAATAATTGTTAATTGGAAAGAAATACCGATTCAATCACCCTATCAATTTTTCCAACATTATCTAATATAAAGAAAACAAAAAATATTTAATGATTCTTGATCTATATATATATGAAAAATTAAAATTACCTATGTAATTTAGTCGTTTTTAATTGAGATGTAGATGTAGAGGCAGTTTGGACAACGTTCTCTATTCTAGAGTACATAAATATATTTTAAAACAAAAAGTAACTAACAAAATATAAACATTTTTTAAAAAATGAAATGATTTTATATTTTCTTTATATTCTATATTTCACATGATAATAAAATTAAATAAAAACAAAAAATGTAACACATTCCATTTCATTGTTACTAAGAAAAAAATTGTAAATGCTGCATATATACATATATATATATATACCCTTCATTACATTCCTCATAAGTTGCATTTGTTTTAATCAATGTATTTATGTGTGTCGTAAGTTTGATTTGTTTTGATCAACATATTTATGTGTTAACCTTTACTTGGAATATATTTTAAAATGAGAAACTGTTTGTCCTAGTGAAGCTTTATTATAGAATCCTCTATGATACTTAATGTTAAGGTTTCAAATTAACTTGAAATTTATTTAGTTTTTTTTCCCTTGTTTTTCTACCCATACTTTAGATTATATTTTAAAATTAGAAACTAGGTTTTTTTAAAGACTTTTCAAAAAGTTTAAATAAAAACATGCATCTACAGAATCTACACAAAGGGTTGTAAGCTATACCATCACTTTCACAATTAAATCTTGATCTTCAAGCCATTTGAATGTATCACATGAGAAAATTCACATAAAATCCAACAATTACAAAAAAAGACTTCACAACTAAAATAAAATCAAACATATAAACTATTAATGAAAAACCAACCATATAAACTAATGAAATGCAAGTGAAATATGATGGTAGGTCTCTGCAGTTTGGCATCAAGATCCACATAATTATTATGTTTAAGGTGGTATCAAGAAATTGTATTATCAAGATTCACATAATTATGTTTAAAGTGGTATCAAGAAATTGTATTCAATGGTAATTACTAAATAAAAAGGGTCACAGATAATCCTAATTCTTAGATTTATGTTGAGATAATCCTAATTCTTAGATTTATGTTGTCTATATATATATATATATATATATTTTCTGGGTCTTCATCAAAACAAAAATCTATGGTGAAAAACCCTAGAAAAGTGATAATTTTTAGATATAACTGTAATTGAATCCAAAATGTTCTAAAAATCCCAACTCAACTTTGGTTGGATCAACTACATTAAAGATATATATCCTTTGTGCAAAAAATACAAGGAATAAATATGAAGCAAAAAGGCATTTAATGTAGAGAAATCTAAACATTTCATAGAAATTTAATGTCTATTTTTTTTAAATATTAATATTGTATAAAAAATTACTGTGTTCAATGGTAATCCAGTCTAAGAATTGGTTGAATTGAATACATTATTTTACACCACAAATACGGTTAATGAGATTAGAAAACACTTTATTTATATGAGTTAATGTCTAAAGAGAAATTTTAAAAAATATTAATATTGTAGAAAAAAATTATTGTGTTCAATAGTAATCCAGTATAAGAATTGGTTAAATTGAATAGATTATTTTATACCATAAATACGGTTAATGAAATTAGAAAACACTTTATTTATATGGTGATACTCTTGAAAATAATCCATAAGAATAATTTTTCCCTTCCTTTATTATTGAATGACCCAAATTCTAAATTTGTATATGACCAACTTATTATATAGAAATTAAACTTCCTTTATTATTGAATGACCCAAATTCTAAATTTGTATATGACCAACTTATTATATAGAAATTAAACTTAATGTATTTGGCAACATGTATAAAACTGTTTTAAACCATAAAACTGTTTTAAACCATTACAATTATGGGGAAATAAAATTTATGATGAGCAACTGGCTTAAAAATAATTGGAAAACCAAAATAAAATTATCAAATATATTAAAATAAAATTAAAAAATTCTATTACTATTTTTAACCCATCTTCAAAACTCAAACTCGGGATGGACAAATTGAAACTATCTATTTTTCTGGGAAAAAAAAATTAAAATAATAAAGAAAACCAAAAAAATGAAAGTAATGTGATCCATCCTTTCTCGAACTCAGAGAATCTAAACCATACGAAAGAAAACATGAAGGCTTATTTCTAAGCGGGAAAACGTAAAGAATCTAACCATACGAAACGAAAGAAAACATGAAGGGTTATTTCTAAGCGGGAAAACGTAAAGAATCGATTACGATTTCTCTTTCTCTTTCCAGAATACCTTGAGCTAGGGATTTAAAAAAGTAAAATAATCAAAATTATAAAGTGAAGGATTTCAAGAGTGATCAGAGAGAAAGAAATGAGGTGCAAACAGGGCAGCTCAAATTCAAAGCACACAGATAGGCATGATACATGGATTTCATTTACTCATTTTTCGTCTTTCTAAGAATATGAACCAGACGAATTAATTTACATTTACAGTCCGAAAACTTCAACAAATTTAATCTGTTTCTTTATTTATTGAAACCAAAAAAAACCAGGAAGTAAATAAATATGTTCGTTCTTTCTAGAAACCAGAGAGGCAATAACGCATAAAGGATTGTACATACTGATACAGCCAAGCAAACATAAACAAATCTATTACTTCTCAAAGCCAGAGGAAACATTGTACCTGAATTAGAACATCAAGGGAAATCCAACTTATTACGTCTCAAAGCCAGAGGAAACATTGTACCTGAAGTAGAACATCAAGGGAAATCCAACACCAATTCCAATTGTTCCATCGCAGCCCCTGCTTCCATCGTAACTTGTTTGGCCTGTCGGAAATCACAGGATCGAAGTGAAAACTTTTTTTCTTGCAAGATCTTGGCAAATTGCAATCAAATTAAGAAAGGGAAAGAAACGTAGAGATAAATATATATAACTATATATTTGGCTTGATCTTCCTCCCTCGTTAAATTGAAATAGATATGTTCTTTCTTTCTCGAAACCATTGCAATCAAAGTAAGAAAGGGAAAGAAACGCAGAGATAAATATATAATATGTAATACAACTATATATTTGGCTTGATCTTCCTCTTCCTCACTCGTTAAATTGAAATAGATATGTTCTTTCTTTCTCGAAACCAGAGGCAAGAAAACATAAAAGGATTGTTTATACAGCCAAGAAAACATAAAAGGATTATATATTTGGCTTGATCTTCCTCCCTCGTTAAATTGAAATAGATATGTTCTTTCTTTCTCGAAACCATTGCAATCAAAGTAAGAAAGGGAAAGAAACGCAGAGATAAATATATAATATGTAATACAACTATATATTTGGCTTGATCTTCCTCACTCGTTAAATTGAAATAGATATGTTCTTTCTTTCTCGAAACCAGAGGCAAGAAAACATAAAAGGATTGTTTATACAGCCAAGAAAACATAAAAGGATTATATATTTGGCTTGATCTTCCTCCCTCGTTAAATTGAAATAGATATGTTCTTTCTTTCTCGAAACCATTGCAATCAAAGTAAGAAAGGGAAAGAAACGCAGAGATAAATATATAATATGTAATACAACTATATATTTGGCTTGATCTTCCTCACTCGTTAAATTGAAATAGATATGTTCTTTCTTTCTCGAAACCAGAGGCAAGAAAACATAAAAGGATTGTTTATACAGCCAAGAAAACATAAAAGGATTGTTTATACAGCCAAGAAAACATAAACAGATCTATTACTTCTCAAAGCCAGAGGAAACATTGTACCTGAAGTAAAACTTCAAGGGAAATCCAACGGCAATTCCAGTTATTTCATCCATCGTAAGCTGTTTGGCCTGTCGGAAATCACAAGATCGAATTCAAAACTTATTTCCTTGTATGATCTTGATTGGCAAATTGCAATCAAAGAAAGAAAGGAAAAGAAACGCAAAGATCAGTATAACTAATGTGATGTAATATTGCAAATCCACATAATATCCTACTTGATCTTCCTCCCTCTCTAGATTGAAATCAAATTTAATTCCAATCCACACTTACAATCAATATTTCAATATTATTGACACAAATTCACAGAATACTACGCCATCAAAGTATCTTCAGCTTGATCTTCCTCCCTCCTTAAATTGAAATCAAATTTAATTCCAGTCCACACTTACAATCACCGCTGATGTAGATCACTTCCAGGCTCCATGAATTCACAGAATGCTACGCCATCAAAGTCTCTTCAGCTGAGAGTTATCTGTCTCTTTCTCATAGACGAACATCCACCGACATGCACATAACAATAATTGAAACAACATTTCCACATAAACAGAAGGCAACATAAAGGCAAACAAAACAACATTCCAAACCCATATAAACAGAAGGCAACATAAAGATAAACCGAAAAACAAAGAGAAGGCAACATAAAGGCAAACAAAACAACATTCCAAACCCATATAAAGATAAACCGAAAAACAAAGAGGAGAGCTCCAAAGACCACACAACAACATCGAGAGAGAGAGAGCACAGAGAGCCGAGAATGCACTGCAGGGAGAGGAAATATGTTATTATATATTGCATACAAAAGCTAAGTTCGTCTTTAATGCTTTAACGATCAAAATCTCTCCACCGTCGGATCCTGTGGTAACCCTTGGATCCCTTGAATCTCTGTTCATCAATTAACTTAGCGGTTGAAGGTGATTGAAATGCTTTTTATCACACGCAGAACAGCGAGAATCCAAAGGGCAAAGGATATTTGAAATTTATAAAAACTAAATATCTTCAACAACTTTTTCAAATTCAAAATTCAACTCCACTCGTCAAAAAAGTTCTCCCAATTTGTTTCGGGAAAGTTATAATTAACACAATTGAATATAATTTTAATTTAAATAAAGATTAAATTATAACAAGTATTATGTACACCTGATCTAGAAGCATTGTTTTTCGATGAAGAGTTATGTACTTTTGTTTTATATTGAAAATCAAATATGATATATTTTAGCTTTTTATTTTAACTACAGTTATATATTTTAATTTTATATGCAGATAATGTGTTACAAAATGGTCAACAAAACAAATTAAATCTTGTTTAATAAATTTATAATCAAATATCTTTAAGGCATTTACTTAGGTAAGTTTCTAATAACTTTAAAAAATATTTAATTTAGAAATATATAAAATAATATAAATAAACATATGTATTATTTTTAATTGATTATTTTTCATCATTTTATATATTTATTTTGAAAATATAGTGTATTTATAGATTAATTTAAAATTTATAAACAAACGAAGCATAATGTAAATATTCATGAAAATACAATGCAACTTAGCTAACTAAGAGACAAACACAAATAGAAATGGACATGATCAAGAAATGAGAAGCATGAATCATTTATTTCCAATGAACTGATGACAAATAGGTCTACAAAGAGACACAAAGGAAGATGCTATGAACAATGAGCCTTTAGCAATCCTCAATGGAAGTCCCCTTTTCCTTCCCCTTCTAAGATCTCTCTTCCTATGAGAAGTGACGATCCAATTCTAATGTCAAGTTCTCACTGAAGATAGGTGTTGAGAAATCTAGAGGGAAATGATTAGAGTGATTTCTCTTTCTTTGATAATTGATTGTGATGTCTTTTTACTTATCTTACTTATTCGCTTCACTTATTATTATTATTATTATGTTTGTCTATCATCAAACAACTACAAAAAACAAGAAGAACAAGAACATAGAGAGCAATACCCTCAAAGACCAAGTCCAACCTTTCCAGATGATGTGCTTTCCTCGTTCAAGTCAAACCCATTCAAATCTCTTCCAGTAGAACAACTTCGACTTCCAACTGTAGAATTTCAGCCTCCACTGCAGACCTGAAATTTTCGGCCCTCCTGCAGTTGTTGTTGCAACATGTGTGAACTTATTTTAGCCTCCCAGGACTTCCTTAGACCTTCGCTTGGCTTTTTCTGACTTTTGGAGCTTGAGGATGGATTCTTGTGACCTTCATTTAACCTTCTCGCCTTCTCTTCTTCAAGATCAAACTTGTAGAGGAAAATCCTAGATCTACTTCATAAACCCTAACCTTCGTTCGCACATGTGAGAGAGAAATAGCCCAAAACCAAGTCTTCTTTGTCCTCTTCCTTCTTCGCTGCCTTCTTCCTCTACTTCCTTCACTTTTATGAGTGATAGATGAATGTACTCCAAGGAGGTCAATTTTCCTCCTTTATATAGACTTCTCAAAGGTGGACGACTCCTCAAATTAGGCCAACTTGCCATCTGCCAGGCCAACTTGATCTTGGAGGGCATTTTGACACTTTTAAAGACAACAATAATTTTATTTACAAGTTACAATGTGCCCGAAGGGGTCTTCAACTTATGACAATGAATATTTTGACTTCTTGACCTAGGAAAAACTATAGAAGCACTCAATGGGTGCTTGACCTTCAAAATAAAAGACCTTGAGCATGAAACCCATGCTCTAATAATAATAATAATAATTTTCTTTCATTTTACATTTTACAAGAATCAAAAGTACATTTCATATTTATGAAGACCGAACTTAGTTACACATTTTTCAACATTCCCTCTTAACTATGGAGGTATTCATAAATGGTACATGGACATTCTCAATATGAAGATATCTCATAAGAAGAGTCAGATTGGTAACCTATATGTTTAGCATCATAACAAACAACATTATCATATAGAAAGGCCTTGACTAACAACTCTATCTCTCCACAAGGTCAGAGCATAATGTTGGTGAGACCAATCATTTATAGACACCATCATCATTATCTCTCAAGGTACATACCCCACCGGTGTGTTCACAAAGTATGAACTTCCTTGGACTATTCTTATCTTTGATAACTAGTCCTTAAAGAATATCAGTCCACGATTACTCTCATCTTGGATTCCCTACCTCATCTTCAAAGAGTATCATATGCCAGATTTCTTACCCAATCCTCCATTATGTCTTTCCAAGTGAAGACAAGAATGATGTGCCTATCTCTCCCTCTCAACTAGGGATGATACATTAACCAAACCAAGCTTGCTTCTCAAATACACAATCTTCTTACTAGGAAGATATGTTTTTCAATATGTTAGCTACTTTCTCATCGATGGAGATATATTGTAGCTGCAATACACCATCTTGGACTAGCTTCCGAATGTAGTGATACTTTTTGTTGATATACTTCGTCTTTCCATGAAACACTAGGTATTTAGAGAATCAAATACAATTGGTGTTATCACAATGTATCACTATAGGGTCCATAGGTCCTTCAAATAGGTTAGATAACAACTTCCTCAACTAGATCACTTCTCTTCTTACTTCACAGGCTGCAATATACTATGCCTTAGCACTACTAAAAGAAATTGTATCTTGCTTTATGCTTATCCATGAGATCATGGAAGATCCCAAGCCGAAACACCCTCATATACTTCTCCTTCCATCTTGATCACTACCTCCCCAATCGAAATCTGTATATCCAATCAAGTGGACATCACTTCTTTTATTGCATTTTAGGCAGTAGTGGATGGTTCCTTGTGAATATCTCAGAATATGTGTTGTTTCTATTTAATGATAATGTTTTGAATCCACTTGGAATTGAATGAGAACATTTACTGCAAAGCATATGTTTGGTCGAGTATTCACCAAGTACATCAGGGAGTCAATTGATTGTCTATACTCGAAAGGATCCAAAGGGCTCAATTCAGAACTTCTTATTCTTTTCAAATTTGTGATCATTGGGGTTGTCATTGGTTTGCAATTCATCATGTCAAACTTCTTTAACATCTTGATCATGTACTTTCCTTGACCTAGATAAATCTAATCAGGCCCTTACCATACTTATAGTCCCAAATAATAGTGCATCAACCCTAGATCCTTCATGTCAAATTCTGCTACTAGTTTCTTCTTACATTCTTCAATTCGACCTTCCAAACCTGTCAAGAGAAGGTCATCCACATACATAAGAATAATTACTGGCTCTCCCTTCACCACCTTAATATAAAGCTTTGGATCAACAAAACTCTTTGTGAAATGTAATCTCTGAAGGTATGCATCCATCCTAGCATAGCATGCCCTTGGTGTTTGTTTGAGGCCATATAATTCCTTCTTCAATCTGCACCCATATGCCTTTCTATATTTAACTTCAAATCCCAAGGGTTGTTCTATATAGACTTCCTCATCAATTGTGGCATTCAGGAATGTAGTCTTGACATCCATTTGGTGGATGCTCTATCCCATCGATGCTGCCAAAGAGACCAATGAACATATAGTTGTAGACCTTGCTATTGAAGAAAATGTCTCTTCATAGTTGATGCCTTCTTATTGAGAGAAGCCCCTAGCCACAAATCTTGCCTTATGTTTATCAATAATTCCATTTACTCCATGTTTTATCTTGTAGATCCATTTGGAAGTTACCACATATTTGTCTTCAAGCCTAGGTACAATCTCTCAAACTCCATTCTTCATTATAGATTGTTATTCTTCATTCATAGCATCCATCCATTCTTGGTAATTGATAGATTCTTCGAAAGTGGATGGATTTGCTTCTATTAGTTTTTTCATTTAGGATGCATACCCAAAGTATTGCTTGGGCTTCTTGCTTTCCATGAATGTGACTTGAGCTACTCCATGACCTTTTGCATCAAGTAGTATAGATTTCAACCAGTTAGGTCTCTTTCTATTTTCAGGGATAACAAGTTGTATAGGTTCATTGGGACCTTCATATTCATGATTTGATTCTTCTTCTTCCCTAATAACTTCTTCAAATACTGGAAGTTATTCATCATCAGAGTCCATAGGGAGATCCTTTGATTTCTTGAATGCAATACTTTCGTCAAATATCACATCTCGATTGACTTCTATTCAGTGTCCTCCCTTTATGTAGATCCTATAGGCCTTAGAGGAGTTACTATAGCCAAAAAATGTTCCCCTCATGCTTGATGGATCCAACTTCTTTCTTTTGTCCTTAGGTATATGAATATAGACAGGAAAACCAAAAATCCGGAGATGATATACGGTAGGTTTCTTCCCAATGGATACTTCTTTAGGAGCTCTGCTTTCTAGTGACTTGTGGGGACTTTGATTTGTATGTATACAACTGCCTTTGTAGCCTCACCCCACAAAAATTTTGGAAATTCTTGATCATGTAACATCGTTTTTAGAATTTCTTCAATGGATCAATTCTTTCATTCTGCAACTCCATTTTGTTCAGGATTATATGGGACTATCAGCTCCCTCTTAATTCAAGACTCCTTACAGAAAGCTATGATTTCCTTGGATGTATATTCTCCTCCATTATCAAATCTTAATATATTGATTCTTCTTTCTATAAGGTTCTCTACTTCAACTTTGAATTCTTGAAATTTTGTAAATGATTCATCCTTGGATTTCATTAAGTAAAACCAATTCTTCCTTGAATGATCATCTATAAATGTGACACAACATAGATGTCTTCCAAGTAATTGAGGAGTATTAGGACCACAGACATCAGAATGAATAAGATCCAAGATTTCTTTTGACCATGAAGCACTACTTCCAAATGGTCTCTTGGTGTTCTTACCCAATGCACATCCTTTGCAGACTCCTTCATGATCTTCTTTTACTTCAGGGATTCCATCTGCTGTTGAACTTAGAGTTGGAAGGATATTGAAATGGAGATGACCAAATCTTCTATGCGAAATCTCACATGGGTTGATTTCAATGTGAACCAACGCCTGAGCAGGAGGAGATATCAACTTGTAAAGTCTTCCTTCATGAATGCCAAACACTATCATTTTCTATGCTTGGGTTTCTACTCCATACTACAACCTTTCCATCAACGAAAGCCACTTTATCACCTTTATCTTCTAAGTAAATAATTATGAAAACCTGGAACAAATAGGATGTTGTTGAGATGAATATGGCCTTCATTCTCTAGTTCTATTGAGGTTGATCCAATTCCTCTTACGGGGTAGCCCTTATTATCTCCAAGTTCTACAGAGTACAAAGATTTTCCTTTTGACAATGGCTTTAGTTGCTTGTGATGACCAGTCATGTGTCTTGATGCACCACTATCGATCACCCAAATGTTCTCATTTTGAAATGTGATAGTGAGTGCTGAGAAGAGTCCTTCATCCTTTGTCTTGGTCACTTTATTTTTTGGAGTAAATAGAAGATTCCATGCTTCCTTGGTACCTCCCTTGAGATGGCTTGCTACCTTTGAACACTTCTTGAGAAACTTCTTCAGTGTAGTAGAGATATTCATGATGCCCTTAGCCAACCATAGCTCTGATACCATGTTGAGAAATCTAAAGGGAAATGATTAGAGTGATTTATCTTTATTTGATAATTGCTTGTGATGTATTTGTATTTATCTTACTTATTAGTTTCACTTATTATTAGTATGTTTGTGTATCATCAAACAACTACCAAAAACAAGAAGAAAAAGAACAAAAGATATAGGTTGCAAGCCAAGGCCAAAACCTCTCCACTTGAGAGGAAAACCCACAAATCTTTTGTAGGAATTGTAGGCAAACCAGCAACACCATTTTTCTTCAATAAGCGGAGACTGTCATAGTTTAAATGTCCAAATCTAGCATGCCATAATAAACTTGATGGAAGTGTACCTTCTTCATGATGAGAAATATATGAGAAATGTTGTGAATGAGCAGATGTTCCTTACAGTTTGAAAAGCCTTTCTTCTTCTATTCCCCTCATGACAAGTGAATGATCAGATGCTTTTCTGACCTCAATCTTGCCATCAAACATAAGAATGGAGTGACCTTGCTGGCGGATGTGGACCAAGGACAACAAGTTTCTCTTGAGCTGTGGGAGATATAGAACATGATCCAGAAGAAAGTCTGAAAGATTAGGCCGTTTAAGCCTGATTGTGCCAGGCCCTAATGGCTTGATTTTTGACTGATCTGCAAAGTATACTACTCCATCAACATTGTCAGTGAAATCTTCAAAAAATATTTTCTATGAGTCATGTGATAGGTTGCTCCTGAATCAAGCAACCAATCATTTTTCTAGGAAGCAAGTGAAGTATTAAACAAATCTTCATTTACTCCAATGTTACATTGTGCCTCAACATAGTGAGCAGATTCAGGTGCTTTACCTTTGTCTGTACCATCAATTTTACCTTTCTGTTGGTTTCTTCTCTGCTCAATTTTGTCCCATGGTAGCTTGCATGTGGATGCATCATGTGATCCATTTCTTTTGCAGCGAATACAGTGCAAATCTGCCTTTTCTCCTTGAGAATGTCTGCCCCCCCTGCCTCTGAAATATCTTCCTCTTCCTCTTCGTCCACCTCTTCCTCTTGTAGAATCTTGAGCGGGATGCTTTTATTTATGAGCAAGGCACACAGTCTCTTCAGAAGATTCAGGGGCTATCTTCTTTCCAAAGGATTTTTCTCTTTCAGCAAACTTTTTCACAAGAGAGTCAAAGGTTATATCTTTGAGATTTCCATTTGCTTGCAAAGACTCAAGATAATTGGAGTATGTAGGATAAAGTGCCTTGAAAAAAGCAATAAGAGAGATATCCATCTCAACCTTAGTGGATTTGATATCATGCATTATAGACTTTATTTCAGATGCAAGAGCAAGAGGATCATTATTTTGCAGTTCAAGAGTGAAGAGTTTAATCATGAGTTGGACGACTTCAAGTGCAGAATGTGAGTCATAGAGTTCTTTCAGCTTTTTTAAAGCTTCAAAAGCAGTTGAATATGATGAAATATGGCGACTCACCTCTTTATTTACAGATGCTGCGATTAATGCATAAGCTTTGCTGTTCTTGTTTTCCCAAATGGCGAGCTCTTTGTCTGAGGTAGGCTTTTCTGGGTCACTGTCTCCTTCTACTACACACACTCCTTTCCACAACTCATTGAAGATGAGAGTGTGTTGTATCATCCGGGACCAATCAGGATAGTTCTCCTTGCCAGTGAGAACTATTCCTACGATAAAGATGATTGAATGCATTCCGTAAAAGAAACTTCTGCTGATAGAGAAACAATATATATGTTATACCTTCCACTTCTCAAGCATATAACATATTGCCATAAAAATTAATAAAATTTCATTCCACGCTCACCCCACCAATGAAACAACAACATTTGAAAATGTATTTGACACCATTCACCATACAATAATTTCACACCTCTGTATATTGACCAGTGCAATATCCAAACTATAACGTAAATAAGAATTATTTCATCTCAGTACCTTTCTTTAGATGTACGCCGGAGGCCAATTGTAAACATTGATATCACATCTGCTGCACTAAAAGCCCACTGACCCAACCATACAGCAGTATTATTCTTTAACAATTCCGTAATAAATGTCTATCTAATTCTCAACAGAACCAGAACCAGAACATCTCGAATATAAATACACAGGTGGTTGCGTTTTTTTATTATAAAAATATTGGCATTGTCCGAAACCCCGATCCTCTCGTCAAGATGGAATTGGCTGCAACTATACTCACCATTACAGTTTTTCTTTTTACTATTTTTGTTGGGTTAACCTTGCTTTGGAAGCCTTCGCCACGTTTGAAAGCTAAGCGCATCCCCACCGTCTTCTGGAACGCACCCCACGGACCAAAGCATCAGCTATCAACACACGCCACCACCCTTTTCTTGAACACTCGCGACAATACGCATGTCAACCTGAGTACCAACACTGGATGCTTCTCGAACTTCTATTCGGAGAACGCAGGAGTTATCTCACACTCCAGCAGCACATCTCCACGTTTCTCAGGGATTATCACATGTCCAGTCGTTCAAACCAGGCAGTGTGCAGTCTCAGGGGTTCATACCATGTCAGTCAGAGAGCGCAGAGATACCATGTCAGAGGAATATCAGACAGAGAGTGTAGGGATGGCAGACATAAGCAGGTAAGGTACTCAGTTATTGAATTATATGGGGAGCAGTGGAGCAGACCATGAGTTACACGGACACAAAGGCTAAAAAGAGGAGCTGGCTCTGATACCATGTCAGACCAGGAGTAACTCTAGTTTGGCAGAAAACTGATACGATTTATTTCATTAGGTAGCTATTGCTATATACAAAGAATGTAATTGCTCAGTTCATCTTCTTGATGACTGTTCACATTCCAAATTCACCCAATCGCAGAGGATTAGGTGTCAACAAATACACTGGCGTACTGATCTTTGATCCATTTGTGTGAGCAGTTACTTGAAATGTTTGACCTGTGTGGAAATACCCTGTTTGTCAAACATGGGTGACAATAGTTCTGTTGGGAAATGGCCAATCATTCAAATCTGGAATCTAAATGTTTGTATGCAATTCAGTTGGACAGAATCCTCTACATAATATTGTGGTGAGAGAATAGTTGCTTTATGTTTTCTTTTCTATTTACCTGCTACTGTTGCAGAACTTTTTCGAAGAGGATATCCATTTCTCGTTCAGAAAATTTCCTCTAAGAAAGAGAATATGATCTAACTGTCTATTTTCTTGGTTTATAATTTTGATTTAGCAACGATTGAAGTATGTTATGTTGGCTCCTTTAGGTTATCTCTATCTCACTTTAGAAAGATCCCTTCCTCTTGCCAGGCTTTCTAAATTCTCTGTAGGACATAAAAGGTTTCGACTTTGAAATTGTTCGCTGCTTGTATTAATATTCTTCATGTCTCATAGTATGATAGTATCCCAGAGTCCCCCAGGTCCATCCACTTTCTGTATCATATCTTACAAACAAATACGTAGGTTTGTTAGCTTCAATGTGTCTCAAAGTCCATTTTTATTGCAAGTAGCTTTCCTTTGGTGGAAGGGTCAAATATTTTAAGGGTCACGCATTTTCTAAACCTCCCTGATTCTTGGATCAAATATATAAGTTCAACGCCAACAGAGACATTTGTCTGTTTCTATCCCTCTTAGCTTTTTAGCAAATTCGTTATCATCTGAACCTGTTTACATAGCTTACTTGGGAGGGGAAGCTACATGCAGATTAATACAAATGTACGTATTGTTTTAACCAGTAAAATCAAATTTTAAATTGTGTTATGGAGAAAGGCAGGGCACATAGATGTTATGGATGGTAAGTTGGAGAATTTATGTGGACTGTAAATACTATTGTTTTTCTTTGATTAAAAATGAAGATCAAAATATACGCTGTCATTTTTGTTGCTGCAAAATATATGCTTTCTTTCTTGGTTGTTTTCAAGTGTTTTATATAATCTGGAAAATTTGTTCCTCTGGATGCAGCCAAAACGATGGTCCTTCAATTCAAAGACACTATTGAAAAGCAGTGAACAGTCTTCAAGGTAGTTTATAATCTAAATGTTTAGGCTTTTGTTCCTTCTGATTTTGACTGAAACATGATAACTTTTTTATAGTGGGAGTTCTGATTGGAGGTTTGTTAGGATTTTCCAACTATTTGGAGAATTATGCATGGTTTTATATGAAATGACTTGTCAGATAAAAAATGTTGAGATTGGGAAACATGTACCTTGTGAATAAATATAACTTCAAATTTACTAATTTCAGAGTAGATATTCTGCTAGATAAAATTTTTCTGGCTTTAGAGAGCATGATTCTTTGGCTGCAATAACCTTAAAGCATGGTCCTTTTTGGGTTGTAGGCAGCCTCCAATGATTGAAGATATTCTAGGAGTCGAAAGGACAATTGAACTGGATGAAACCATCAAACCCCCAGAGAGGTCATTCTGGGCCAAATATGTAAGTGACTTGCCCTATATTGCTATATCAATTCTATTTTCGTTCTAAACATAATGAATGTCTAAATAAAACTGTCAAGTTCATATTTGTGTAGCTGCAGTATATGGATGGAGATATTTAGATCTGCTTGTAAGGTTAACACTTCAAAATGTTTCTTGCAGTGGATGTACCTTGTTCCATTGGGTTTGATTGTTATGAATGCCGTAACCCAGGCAATGAATATGCCAGGGGAGCAGGCTGCTGGACAAGCACCACAGCGGATATCGAATTCAGGAGCTCGTAGGAGGTGATTGAATGGTTGGAAACTTAATCCATGAGAGAACTCCTACTAATTCAGGGTTCTGTTCAAGCTTAAGATTGCTTTTAGTCGAAAGTATTAAGAGCATGTACTTTTTTTCACGCTGAAGCCAAATCTGAAGTGACAGAATGACCGAGGGTTGAAATAACTAATTCCATTACAGTCGTCTTGTATTTTTTACATTTCCAGAACTAGCTTGCATTCATATCAAGGTGCCCATCCACTAGAATCACAAAACATAGTACTGAATTTGAACCATGTTCTAGCAATGTATCATACCATTCTTTAGAGCACTGTTAGGACAATAATTGTTTGACTTTATCATTTTTCAGTACAAGGCACGATCCATGTAGTGCCAACTTACGAGATCACTGACTTTAAAAATATCATGCAATTGGCCAATAGAAGCGACACTTGCTGTGCCAGAATTTATTCCACTAACTTCATTTAATTTGCTTGTTAATCTATCATGGTGGTAATGACCCTAACCAAAGCCACACATAAATCTTAACAATCGCAGGACATAAAAAACAAGATTACTGTCAATTAACTTTCTCAATTAACTTGTGGCCTATCTTTAATCACTTTTCCCATTTTAGTTTTTAACTTTTTAGTGTCTCCGAAGACTAGGTGGCAACTCCAATTGCCTTCCGAGTGTTCAAGCCTGGCCCTTTTTTATTGGCGTGTAGTGTGGTACTTGTGCTAATCTCGAGAGTTATCGGAGCTGAGGTTATATGGTGGTAAAATGTCAACGCGGAGAGCGGTACACATGGAACGGAGATTGCAATACGATAAATGCAACCTCCCCATGTTAAAACAGAGAAAAATATGTAGTTAGTTGAGTATTGTTACCGGGAAAGCGAAGATTGTTGGTGGTTGCAGTTTTCCTTTGTGAGGGTTCGTGCAAATGCTTTAGTGGCGTAGCATAAGATAGGATGGAGCGTCGTCATTGATACACAAAACATATAAACACTAGTAATATTTATGATCCATATTATAAAATATAAGTAACTTGCCCGAGCAGCAGCTAGAGCTGTATGCACTATATTTGCAGAAGTTAACCGCGCGAGGATAATGAGTTTTGAATGGGATATTGGATAATTATGAATATTTCCTTGGTTAGAAGTTCGCTGAGTAAGTCATTGTGCGAAGTTAATTGGATGAGGAAAATGAATTTTGAATGGGATAGTGGATGTTAATGAATATTGTTTTGGTGAGAAGTGAGTCGAGGAAGTCATTCTGCTGAGGTTGATTTTTTCACAAATATTTGAAGAATAAATTTATAGAACAAAGATTTGGATATTATATAATTTTGCTTTTGTGATGTTTCTTTTTTAAGATTAATTATTACTATCAAAAGGGCTGGAAATGATGTCTCCTGATAGTTAATGTCTCGTCATAGCTTTACCATGGTTGGATGAGAAAATCAAGAGAGCAGAATTCCAACTCCCAACTGTTCTTAACATGTTTGCCTCATCGAATCAAATCCTTAGCTGAATAGAGAATGTAAAGAATAAATTTGAGGTGGCTAGAAGCTAGGGAAATGGGCATATAATGTAGAAAGATCCAAAATAGCGTGTAATAATTGAATTATAAAAAATGGATAAGTAAATACGCTAATATGAGAGGAAATCAAAATAATGAAACAAGATGGAATATTAACGAAATCGTTACCTAGAGATGTTTGAGTATTTTCATAAAGACCGACAATTTCTTAAAAAGAGTAGGATGTTTGAGTATTTTCATAAAGACCGACAATTTCTTAAAAAGAGTAGGATGGCCTTTTTTTCCTAAAAGAATTGTATGGAAAGCATACTTTTTAGATTGTGCCGTATTGCTGACAAATTACATGATTTTAAATCACACTTAGTACTAGTTTTTGTCATAAAAAATGAAAATCACGTGAATCTCTAATACAATAAACGAATTGTTGTTGAGCTTTTTTACATTCTCCAAATGCAACTTATCAAATGTATTCCTGACACGAATGTGATCTTAAAACAAAATTATGTTTCAGAGTGTATACATATAGTCCAAGATGAAGCGCATCTACTTAATTTCACAATAAGTAATTTATTTGAACCCTATCACCGAAAAATACATCACTTCTATTCCAACTAACAGACTCTTATTCAATGTTTTTGGGTTTGTGTCATGAATATATGGGTTTATGTCATGAATTTATGGATAAAGGAAAAAGGAGAAATAGAAAAATCACCTTTTTATTTTTGGATGGATGGGATCTCATGGAAGAGAGTGAGCAACCAGAAGCAAGGTTGGTAAAAATAATGAAAAATCATGAAAAAGAAAAATAAACTAATTTGAATGTAAAATTTGCATGCATTTAATAATTCATTTTATTATTTTAAATAAAAAATTTATAAAAAATATTTAAAAAATATTAAATGGTTATATAAAAAATTAATAATATATTTCTTAGAGAATTTTTTCGGATTGAGATCACATAGGATTTTTGGGGTCAATCTTAATCAGAAAAGTTCTCTCTCTAAACATTATGGATTACATAAGTCTTCAGAAATATATTTCTTTTAAACTTAAAAAACTATAGCTAAATAAATAAAAAAAAATTATAACTAAAATTAATGGAAAAGTATCTACTCATTTTAATTTCTTTTAAAAACATTATTACAAAAATAATATTATAAAAATAACTTTTATCAATATATAAAGAATACAAACAATGTTATCTATTGAATTTTGGTTGTCATTGATGTCAACCCAAGCAACACTAGAATATTCCCCGCCTTTGTTGACTAAAATGACATGGCAATTCATGGTTTTTTGAAACAAGACCACCTTTATTGGATTCTCTTCAACTTGCTAATTCCGACGGTATATGATATGCTAATTTCGACGGTATATGATACGTCATGAGAGCTACAAAGTGTAAGAGATGAAGCCCCCATCTTGCTAATTTTGACGATATATGATATGCTAATTCCGACGGTGTATTATACGTCACGAGAGCTACAAAGTGTAAGAGATGAAGCCCCCATCTTGAAGGTCAAAACCTGAAATAAGGCGACATGACAACTTATTAATGATTCGTGGGCTTAAAAGAAATTTATTAAATTAATGTTTGCTACAAACTATGAGATTTGAAATTTGAATTCCATTTTCCATCCTTCATTAAAGTCAACCTAAGGTTAAGAATCATTTTGGCTCCAAAAGAATTTGAATTTTAAAATTCAAAATAGCCTTCTAATTCAAGTTGGCCTCATTTAGTTTTTTGGTCCCAAATGAAAAAATAATTTTAATTTTAATTTTATTTTCCCTTCGAAAATTGCTAGTCAGCTCCCTCAATAATGTCTTGTAAAAAACTTTAAGGGCTATTATTTTCCTCATCAAACACAGATCTAAAGTTTAGAAATCCTTGCGGCCAGGAGTAGTCGAAGCATATCTTAAGGAGTTGTTGAAGTTCTGAGTTTGGTTTGGGCTTAATGTTTATCTCTCTACCATGGGTATACGCTGGGTTCCTTCTCTGTTGCAGGTGGAATGGCTCTTTTGATTTT